>PVKH010022446.1:0-14098 GCA_004027955.1 Chaetophractus vellerosus
GGTGGAGTGTAGTGGTTTGAGTTTGAATTAATTATGAATTCCAAAAATATAAGTTAGATTATGTTTGTAAGCTCATGTGTTCATCTGGGCATGATTAAGTTATGAGTAGGGCGTTAATTGCCACATCAGTGAGACGTTGAGCCCCACCCCTCGGTGGGGGTGGACTCAAGTAGAAGCAGAGATTAGAGAGAAGCAGAGAGGAGATTTTGGAGAAGGAGATTTGAAAAGCAGTTCTGATGTTGGAGTGAGCCGATCGCCAGATAAGCCGCAGCTGGCCTTGTGGAGAGGCGCAACGCAGAGAGTCTCATAGTCTTCAGCTGAACTCGTGAAGGAAACAAGCTAAGCCTGGTGAGAAACGCAGCCCCGGGAACAAAGGAATCCAGAAGCCTGAACCCTGGAGACGTTGGCAGCCATCTTGCTCCAGGGCATGGACTCTGGTATGGGAAGAAATTTATGCTTTGTGGCCTGGTAACTGTAAGCTTCTACCCCAAATAAATACCCTTTATAAAGACCGACCAATCTTTGGTATATTTCAAAAGGCATGCCTTTGGCTGACCAAAACAAATGGGGATTTGAATTTGTTAATATTCAGTGTTATTACTTGAGCCCTTTTGTCCTTTGGTTTTTATTTGTCATAGCTTTTATTGTCTCTTTTACTTTATTGCAACGCCCTTTTCTGTATGGTTTTTCTTTTGTTAACTGCAGATCTAGCTAATATAATTGATAAAGATGGCTACAAAATGCAACAGATTTTCAATATAGATGAATCAGTATTATACCGGAAAAAATATGCCATCAAGGTATATTCTAGGGAACAGAAGTCAATGCAGGATTCAAAACATCAAAGAAAAGGCTAATGCTTTTGTTAGTGGCTAATGCATTTAATGACTTTATCATGAAGTCAACACTCACATATATGTGTGTGTGTATATATATATATATAATATGCCAGTTCCTAGAGCCCTTAAGGAATATGAATTATGGTGAATCTACTCTGCCTGTGATCCTTAAATGGAACAAAGCCTAGATGACAGCACATCTGTTTATAACATAGTTTACTGAGTGCTTATAATCAATTTTTCTTTATCAAGGAAGTTGTGGGTTTACAGAATAATTATGCAAAAAATCCAGGATTCTCATATACCACCTTATTTTTAAAATTTTTTATATATCTCTATATATTTTTAGGAAACATTGATACATAAATCTTACACAGAAATTCCAGGTGTACCCATATGCCACCCCCTCACACCTCCCACAACCTCCCACATACACATCCCTCATCAGTGTGGCATAAAGCCTGTGATAGATATACACATTTTGGGGCTTTGTCATCAAGCATAGATCACAGTTCAGTCTGTAGATGACCCTCTCTCCCTCACAGTTCCACATGATACATGATGATACAAAAGGGCCTACAACCTCCATTGAAACATCACCCACAACAATTCCCAAGTCCCAAAAATATGCTGCATTAAAATTGCCCTTCCCTCTCCCTGCCCCCAAAGTGTCTGGTGACCCTGGCTCCACATAATTTTGCAATTTCTACCATTGCATATATCACAAGTCTATAACAGGATACCAACAAGGCCATTCTAGTCCATAGTTCTTCCCCCAATCCCGTGGAGTCTGGGATGGTGATGTCCCATCCATCACCAAGTGATTAGTAGCTTATATCCTGTGGATATGATGGAAGAGATTATCCTGCCTGCAGCTGCAGGCTCTCTCCATTCCCCAGGGTAGCTGTTGTCCATCATCATCTCCCTACTAGGTGACCTGGGTGAGTCCATTGAGTTGTAGAGTAGGAGTTGCAGGTCCACAGAGTCTCTGGACCCAGTTGGCACCTGGACAGGCTGTAGTCTCCAGTCTCTGGAAGTACACCTAAAACTCTGTCATCAAATATAGGTTTGAAGAGAAGAGACAGATGGACCATGTGCAGTGAAGACATATTTCTATCAAACTCTGTCATTCTCAGGAGCACTGGTAAGGCACCAAACTCTGGGGCTATCTGTCCTGATATAGGACCTGGATATCTCCAAAGCCCTCAGGAGGCCCTCTGTTTGGGGTGATATCCATATTGGAAGCCTAGGAGGTCCTACTGGGATCTGCATAAGTTTTACCTCTGGGTTGACCACTTGACTCACTTTGAAGTCTCTTAGCCCTATGAACTCATTTGTCTTTACTATTTCCCCCGTTTATTCAAAGTCTTTTTCCAGTCATACTGCCCATTGGTTTTTGTTAGTAATCCCTCATTGCCAGGGAGGCTCATCCCCGGGAGTCATGTCCCATGCTGGGAGGAAGGTAACACATTCATATGCTGAGTTTGGCTTAGAGAGAGGCCACATTTGAGCAACAAGAAGGTTCTCAAGAGGCAACTCTTAGGCACCTCATAACACTAGGCTGTTTCAGTTTCAAGAGCAAAAACTCATAAGGCTAGTCTTCAATAACAAGGGCCCATCAATGGATTGTCCTCCTTTGCCAGACACTACCCCTGCAATTAAAGTCATTTTTTAAAACTATTTATTTTTTAAATTTTGAGGTAGTAGAGCTAGGGATTGAACCCTAGACCTCCTATGTGGGAAGCTAGGGCCCAGCTTCTTGAGCCACATCCATACCCCCTTATAATCATTTTTTTAAGATTTATTTTTTATTAAATTTTCTGCACTACTTCGGTGTTTGCACTTGCTGTGTCTGTTCATCTTGTTTCTTTAGGAGGCACCCAGGTCCTCTTATGTGGGAGGGAGGTGCCTAATTGCTTAAACCATCTCCGTTCCCTTCCTTATAATTATTTTAACTTCTAGTGGTATGTCTTTAACAGTAATGCACTCTGTACCTGGATTTTTTAGTAGATGTATAAATGAAGAAAAAATTAAAATCTAATATAAGCACCAGAAAAGTGCATAATGTATGCTCAGTAGTGGCTTTTTCATGCAAATATTGTCCCTAAAATATCTCTCATCTTCAAGTTTTGTGCAAGCACCCAAGTAGGTTTGAAAGTAAAGCAGGAACTCTGAAGATCCTAAGAGGTCACACCACAAACGGTGGCCTATAGTGATTAAGAAAAGCCTTTGACAGAATCTTTACAAGTTAAATATATTGTACTTTGTAAGTCACTGAATTTCTCTGGCATGAATAGCCGAGGAAGATAAACTAACCTTCACAGAGTGCCAACTCAAGGAACTCCTTAATTAATCCTTACAGCAATTCTAGAAGTTCAAAAAAGTAGAGAAATTTGACATCCAGAGATTTGAAGCTAATTAATAGTAGAGTTTGGATTCAGATGCAGAGCCCTGGGACAACAAAGATCATGGGACTGTGAAACAGTGTAACTACAATCTACTTGGAAGTTCTAACTCTTCAGCTGAGGGTGAGTCCTGGGGTGGGTAAGGCTACACTAAGTCCATTCACGAAACACCACCGCTTCTGTGTTGTAATAAAAGGTGAGCAAAAGACCATGGACTTGGAAAGATGTTTGGGACCTTTGGTCTGCTGCTTCTCTGGGAACAAGGCACGCATGAGCCACTGCAACAGAAGGGACCCTGTTCCCAGGTGCCCACCTGAGCATGGCCAGCACCTGGCCATTCAACAAATTTTTATAACTGTGCTATTAACAGGAGTCCATGGTTTAACTTATGGTTCACTGTTCACTGTAGTCTAGTTTCATGGACTTAAAAAAATTATATTACCGTATATGCAATCTAAGGTTTCCCTTTTAATCATGTTCAAATGTGTATTTCAGTGCTGTTAATTATGTTCACAATGCTGGGCTACCATCACCACTGTCCATTACCAAGATATTTCCATGATTCCAAATAGAATTCCTGTAAGTTTTAAACCTTAACCTCCCACTCTCTAACCATGCTCCCTCACCTGGTAACCCATATTCTAGATTCTGTCTCTATGAGTTTGCTTACTCTAATACTTCCAAATCACTGATATCATACAATATTTGTCTTTTTATGTCTGGCATTTTCAACTCAATATGTCCTCAACTTTCTACATGTTGCCACATGTATCATGAATTCATTCCTTTTTACAGTTGAATTATATTACATTGTATATATATGCCACATTTTATTTATCCTTTCATCAGTTGATGGACTCTTTGACTGCTTCCATCTTTGGGCAATGGGAAACAATGTTTCTATGAACATCAGTGTACAAATATCTGTTGAAGTCCTTACTTTTGATTCTTTTGGATATATACCTAGTAGTGTGATTGTTGGGCCATACATTAAATTTATACTTATGTTTATGAGGAACCCCAAAAATGTCTTCCAAAGCAGCTAGGTTTACTATTTTAAGCCTCCTGTTCAGGAAAAAGTATTCCTTTCCAAATATTATTGCTCACTGACAATGAATCTGTTCACCCAAGAACTCTGATGGAGATGTTCAGTGAGATTAATGTGTTCATTCCTGTAACACAAAATTCATTTTGTAGCCCATGGATCAAAAAGTAATTTTGAATTTCAAGAGTTATTTTTAATAATTATGTTACATAAGCCTATAGTTTCCATAGAAAGGGATTTCTCTGAAGAATCTGGGCAAAGTAAATTGAAAAGCCTTTGAAAAAGTTTCACCATTCTATATGTCATTAAGAACATTCATGATTCATAGGTTGAGGTATCAATATCAACATGAATAAGATGTTGGAAGAAGCTAATTCCAATCATCATGGATGACTTTGTGGGGTACAAGGCTCCAGTGAAAGAAGTAATAGCAGATGTAGTGGAAATAGCAAAAGAACTTGAATTAGTAATGGGGCGTGAAGATGTGACTGAATTGTTGCAATATCATGATAAAATTTTAATGGATGATGAGTTGTTCTTTATGGATGAGCATAGAAACTTTTTTTAGATAGACTCTACTTCTCATGAAGGCGATGTGTACATTATTGAAATGACAACCAATGATTTATAATATTACAGAAATTTAGTTGTTAAAGCAGTGGCAAGGTTTGAAAGGATTGGCTCCAATTTTGAAAGAAGTTCAATGTTTGCTAAAATGCTATCAAACAGAATCAAATGATGCTAAAAAGTAATCTTTCATAAAAAATAAATCAATGTAGCAAACTTCAATATCTTATTTTAAGAAATTACCACAGCCAACTCAACCTTCAGCAACCAGCACCCTGATTAGTGAGCAGCCTCAACACTGAGGCAAGATCTTCCACCAGCAAAAAGATTATGACTCACTGAAGGGACAGATGATCATTAGCAATTTTTAACCAATAAAATATTTTTAATTGAGGAATGTACTTTGTTCTTTATGCATAATGATGCTGCACACTTAGACTATGGTATAGTGTAAACATAACTTTCATTGGCACAGAGAAATAAAAAATTCATATACCTTACCTTATTGTGATATTTGCTTTATTGTGATGGTCTGGAACTGAACCTGCAATATCACCATGGTATGCCTGCATATGCTTTTGCATGGACATATGTTTTCATTTCTTTTTGGTATACACACGTGTGGAATTGTTGTGTCATTTGGTAACTCTATGTTTAGTTGATTTAAGAGCTGCCAAACTGTTTTCCAAAGTATAACTACCACTATACATTCTCAGAATCAGTGAGAGTTCCAATTTCACTACATCTTTGTTGACACATTTTACTATTTTATTTTTTTATTCTAACGACATAAGTGTTTGTGGGGTGGGTTATCTTATTGTGGTTTTGATTTGCATTTCCCTGATTACTAACAATGCAGAGTATTTTTCTCAGATTTTTTTCAGGCTATTTGTATATCTTCCCTAGAGAAATGTCAATTTATATCATTTGCCCATTTTTCAAGTGGGGTATTGGATTTTATGTTTTGAAGTGTAAGATTACTTTACATAGTCTATATACAAGTCCCTTATCATATACTTAATTTGCAAACATTTTCTGCCATTCCATGGGTTCTCTCCACTTTCTCATACTTTGAAGCACAAAAGTTTTAAATTTTGATAATGTTTATTTGATCTATTTTTTGTTATTGTGATTTTCATGTTATTTTAAGAATCCAATATTTTCTTTTAAGAGATTTTATACTTTTACCTCTTACATTTAGGTCTTTGAACATTTTAGATTATTTTATGTGTACAGTGTGAGGTAGGAGTCCAACTTCATTCTTCAGAATGTGGATATCCAGTTGTACCATCACCATATGCTGAAAAAGCTATTTCCCCCATTGGTTGGTCTTGGCATCATTTTTTTTTAAGATTTGTTTTTAATTTATTACATATCCCCCCCCTTTCTGCTTGCTCTTGCTGTGTGTCATTTCTTCTGTGTCTTTCTATGTCTCTGCTACTTGTCTCCCCCCGTCTTTGCGGCGATGCACTGAGTCGGCCCTCCACCTCGGCGGCTCACTCCGTTGGAGGGTGGCTCCAAACTGTTTTCATGGGTAGCTCCGCTCCATGTTTTGCGGGCAGCAGTCCTCCATGTTTTTGTGGGCTGCTCCGCTTCCGCAGTTCACAGGTGGCAGCTCCGCTTTTCACGGGTGACTTTGCCATGCCCATGGGGGCTCCACCCTGCCTGTGGTGGCTTTTTGCCTTGCCCATGGTGGCTTTGCCCCGCCCACGGCGGCTTGCCTTTCTCAAGGCCACCTGCCCGCTTGGAGAGGTCCCTGGGAACCGAACCCGGGGCCTCCCATGTGGTACACCAGCAAGCTCTTTATCCACTGAGCTATCTAGCCGGGCCCCTCCATGCTTTTTTGCAGGCTGCCGGCTTCCACAGCGGTTCGCAGGCAGCAGCTCCACTTTTTCACGGGTGACTTTGCCATGCCTGTGGGCTCTCCGCCCTGCCTGTGGCGGTTTTTTTTTTTTTGCCTTGCCCATGGTGGCTCTGCTCCGCCCATGGCGGCTTGCCTTTCTCAAGGCCGTCTGCCCACTGAGAGAGGTCCCTGGGAACTGAACCCAGGCCTCCCATGTGGTACCCCAGCACACTCTTTATCCACTGAGCTATCAAGCCAGCCCGGCATCATTTTTGAAAAATCACTTGACCATAGATATATGGGTTTGTTGCTGGTCTGTAATTTTCATCCAGTAACCTACAATTATACCCATATGTCAGATCCACACTGTTTAAATTGCTGTTGCTTTGTAGAAAGTTTAGAAGTCATTACAGAGAAGTCCTCCTACTTTGCAATTTTTCAGGATTGTTTTGGCTGTTCTGGGTTACCTGTATTTTTTCCACTTGAAATTTCAAGCAGCTTCTCAATTTCTGCAAAATAATCAGGGATTTTGATAGGGATAGTGTTGAATCTGGGCAGTATAATCATCTTAACTCTGTCAACTTTTCCAATGGATTAACAAGAGATATTATTTCTATTTATTTAGGTCTTATTTAATTTCTTTAAACCATGTATTGTGGCTTTCAGGGTCCATGCATTAAACTTCCTTGGTCTTCTGTTAACTGGACTTTTCAGAAACTGAAGGATGCAAGGCATTGGCCTGGGTATGCTGTATTCATTTACTTAACTTTATCCTCTTTTGTGGAACCCAGAAATTTGGGTTCTTAAAGCAAACCCACTCCTGTGCCTGTAAACCCATTGTGTGGATGGGGACTTTTGATTAGATTCAGTTAAAGGACCTTTAAATTAGGTCACTTTTTATTAGATCACTTCCATCAATGTCCTTTGATTAGATTGTGGGACCAGGGGTGGGAATTAATCCTTTTCTGTAGTCTTATATAAATGGAGGAGAGGGGAGAGAAAGGCTGCCATTTTACCCTTCCATGTGAGAAAGGACTCCAGGATCACTTGCAGTCTCAGAAAATAAAAGACACCCCAAGAGGCTGAGACATAGGCCAGAGGCTGAAGCAACCATGCCTGGATGAGAGAGGAGAGATCAGCCATGTTCTTGATTATCCACAGCTGAGCTGGATAATCAAGAACATGGCGAGAAAGTTAGCCTGGAGGAGAAGGCAGAGACAGGCTACCATTTTGCCTTGCCAAGTGGAAGTAATCCAGGATTTACAGCAGCTGAACTTTAGTGAGACATCTTTGATGATGCTTTAGTTTGGAGATTTTCATAGCCTCAAGATGGGAAGCTTCCATCCTAATAAATTCCCACATGAACAATCCTTCTGCCTGCTGGTTGAAGAATACATTTGAGTGGAAGGAGAGAACAGTGGATGTGGTCAGGTGGACAGTGTGTTAGCTTTGTGTGGGAGTGGAGAGTGGAAATAGAAATAACTGGGTGGAATTGAGAAGCATTTTGAAGGTAAATTCATTATAAATTATGCACGGATTGTATTATGGTGTGGGGTATAAGAGAAGGGAAGAGGCCTCACATTTCTCATTGGAAACCCTTTATTCCAGATGAACTTTGGAATTCAGAATTTAAAATTTTTAAGAAGGTATATGAGGCATAAACTATATAGCCTGTACCACCCCAGCACCATCTGGGCCTGCATCCCATAATCAACAATGTGCTTATTTATATAACAAAGCACCATATTAAATGGGTAAATAAAGGTCACCAATAGCTTCACACTAACACAGGTCAGGTTTGTTGCCAAACAAGGTCAGCAGCATTAGGCCCCAGAATCCTTACCTGGACATGTTCTGGGGATTCCAACCTTTGCTCACAAAGGCTGTGGCTCCCTCTGTGCTTCTGCCATCTGCCCCAGGCCTACCTCCAGGAGCTGGAGGGCAGCCTGGTGCTGCTCTTGTTGGACCAGCATGTGCATACACACCAGCACTACATGCTCACAGTCCAGAAGGTTCAGGCCGAAAGGCTCTCCAACAGAGTCTCCAACAAGAGCTCTACCTGGGCAAGGTCATCTTATAGGTCCTGGCAAAGACTTCCATAGGGGTCAGCAGCTCCACAGCTGGTGGGCAGGCATCCCCACACTTTTGCAGCAGTGCCAGGAAGTTGTGCATTGCATTTCCACTGGCAACCTGCTCTGCCAACACAGAGAATACTCACCACTGCAGCAGTCTTGGTCACTGCACAAAGCACAGGGCATCAGACCAACTCCACATGGCACCTCAGAGTAATAGGAGCCCACATAAGAAATGGAAGGTGGGAGCTGTCAGATGCACTTGAGAATTTCCTCCTAATCCCCCAAAGAAGACAGTCGAGAAGGAACACTGGCTGTTGGCCACACACATGCTCAGGGCCACTCTTCACAGCTCTTCTCTGTCCCTTAATTTCTCTTCTATCCCCCTTGACCTTGCTGGCCAAGGTGGCTGACACTCCTTGTACTTCATGTCCCCCATGCTTGTCCTACAATTTTCTTTTGGGTTTAAATCTGACTCCTTCTCTGGGCTCTCAGTCCCATGGGGACTGCAGGCTGCCTCTCCAGGTTTTCCCCGGAATCTGCCAGAGAGATGTCACAGTTAGTGTTACCATAAGCATAGCTATGTCTCATAGAATGGCCCACCTGATTCAGAGCTACAAAGGAGAAACAAATCTCTCAGTGCTGTCAGTGAGAAGGTGATTTATTGTGAGTGCACAAGCAAGGAACTGGGGTAATCATAACAATAACAGTTCAATGTGAGAATATGAGGAAGGGTTTTTTAACAGATAAAAGAGAGGGTAAATGAAAAAAATAAACGTGATGACATTAGATCTTCCAGGGATTTTATGAAGAGAGAAAGTGTGATCTCTCAGCCCTGCATTGTCTCAAGCAGCCCAACTTCTCCCTGATTTCAGTGGCTAACAAGCCACAGTTTAGATATTGTCATGCAGGTGCAAAGTCTTCATGACTCCCTTTTAGCTGGTTGCTTCAGGAATGTCTGTCTTTGGTTTTTCATGGGTAAGGAGTCACTGATTTAGTGAGCCATAGGGTATTCCTGATGCCATTCTGTCTGCTTTTGCTTTGAGATGTTATCTTATTCCTGGAAGCAGAAATGAGAAGTTCTGGTTAATGTCCTTCAGGGAACTAAGTACAAAGAGTAAATTTCTAAGATTAAATTAATAGGAAACCAGCCCAATTAGATTTCAGGAAGGATATTAGAAGATCCAGAGTTGCTTAAATGAACAATTTTTTTTTCAATTTTTTTCTTTTTTCTCTTTAAAAGAAATTTTTAAAATTACATTTTATAGCTATCATTAGGGAGAAACCCAGCCAGGACTGGCAGATGTTCTTTATATATAAGCAAAGAATTGCATGTGCCCTTGAAATTCCTGTCCTGCTTCTTCCCAGGTGCTCCACCTCCTCCTTCCCTCTCCAAGTGGCCCTGACCAGGGAAACTCACTCTAGTCTCTGGAATACCACCTCCCAGACTTTAGTAGCTCACTTGTCCCCATACCTCTACTTGGGGTCTTCAGCAGTCCTCACATTCCACAAGGTTTGCTGAAGGCTGTGGACTTCAAATAAGGGGCTGAAGACCCTGTGCCCCCTTTTCCAAAGAGCAGAGTTTCTAGGAATTCCACCCGGGGGACAGATCCTCTCATGACCCCAGTTTCCTTCAGTGCAAAACCTTCTCCATGTGACTCTTGGGAGGCTGGAAGCTGGAGGTCAGGATTTCACTGCCCATAAGCAGTGTGAACTAAAACTCAAAATTTAAGATCGGAAATGAATTCATTTGGGGTCCACATGGTTTTGACTTGAACCCCAAGGCTGCCCAGGTCTGGGTATTTAAGGGGTAATGGAGTAGAGAAAGCCTACAGTGTGTGTTCATGACAGAGCACCCTCACATGCCCAGCACACTGATAACGGTCAGGGCACACCCGCTGCTTTGCAAGGAAAGGACCGCACATCTGCCAAGGTGGTGCAGATTCTCTGTGCTCCAGGACCTCCGACAGGATACCGAGGCTAGTCTTCCCCACAGCCTCCCCCATCTAGACTAACCCAAGCTTGGCCGATTCCCTTCACCATTTTCCCACGCTTGGGAAGAGCACTAGTTCCAGGAGCTTTTGTCTGCGTGTGAAGGCAGCGCCACAGCCGAGGTGCAGGGGTGTCAAGAGTGTTAAGATGTGTTAGAAGCCCAGGCTAGGGCCGACCCCACCCCTCGAATTGGTTTCCTGTGTGTGGTGGGAGGGACATGGCTGTTTTTCTAGGCCAGGGTTGGGTTTCTGCCTGGAAGGGCCTGTATTACCACTGCAAATAGCCCTGGGAGTCCCGCGCTACCACCTGCTCCTAGGCAACCCCCTGCACAACTCTGTGCCTACCGAGTCAGGAGTCCTGCAAGTGGATGGTGCTTCCTTGGACTAGGGGAGGAGCAATAGTGCACAACTCCTAGATGGCTGTAATTAAAAAGAAGAAAGATTTCAAATCCATAAACTAAATTCATAATTTAAGAAGGTACAAAAGTAAGAGGAGACTAAACTCAAAGTTACCAGAAGGAAGGAAACAAGACTAGAACATAGATAAAGGAAATATAGAATAGAAAAACAATTGAGAGAATGTATGAAAATAAAATTTGGTTCTTTCAGAAGATCAATTAAATTAAGATCAATTAAATTACTCTGCCCTTCAAAAAAGAAAAGACCAATAACTAAAATAAAAAATGAAAACAGTGACATTACCTCTAACCTCACAGAAATGGAAAGGATAATAAGAGAAAATTATGAAAAATTGTATTCCAACAAATAAGATAATGGAAATGAAAAGGAGAAATTCCTAGAAACAAAAATTAAACTGATCCAAGGAGAAATAAATATCCTACAATAATTATAGAGATTGAAATAGTAAACAAGAATCTCACAGTAAAGTTAAGAGATGTATTCACAAGTGAATTCTACCGATCATTTAAAGAATAACACCAATTTTTTTCAAACTCTTCCAAAAAACTGAAGAGGCAGGTGCATACCCTGACTCATTCTATATGCATGCATTATCCTCATAGTAAAGTCAGACAAAGATGAAACAAAAAATGGAAATTTCAGGCCAATTAATCTTAGGAGGATAGATCCAAATTTCCTGAACACAGTACTAGCAAACCAAATCCAACAGTATATAAAAAGGATTATATGCAAAAACTATATAAGATTTATCTAAAAAATGTTATGGTGGTTCAACATAAGAACAATGAATTCCCATCTTGGAGAGCTCTGCCATATTTTCTGGGAGAGTAGCAACAGCCCCACAAGTGCAAGGACACTGCCTGGCAAAGGAGGATGATCCATTGATGGGCCTGGTTATTGAAGACTAGCATTATGAGTCTTTGATCTTGAAATTGAAACAGCCTAGTTTTATGGGGTGCCTAAGAGTTGCCACTGGAGAACCTCCTTTTTGCTCAAATTTGGCCTTTCTCTAAGCCATACTCAGCATGGGAAATGACTCCAGGGGATGAGCATCCCTGACAATGAGGGATTACTAACAAATTCCAACATGGAGAATGACTGGAAAAATACTTTGAATAAAAGGGGGAAATGGTAAAGACAAATGAGTTCATAGGGCAGAGACTTCAAAGTGAGTTGGGAGGTCAACACAGAGGTCACATTTATGCATATCCCAGTAGGACCAGCTAGGCTTCCAATATGGATATTACCTCAAACAGAGGGCCTCCTGAGGGCTTTGGAGATACACAGGTACTATATCAGTGCAGATAGTCACAGAGTTTGGTACCTTACCAGTTGGCACTAATTTGGTATCCCTGCTCCTGAGAGTGACAGAGTCTGACCAAAATATGTCTTCACTGCACATGGTCCATCTGTCTCTTCTATTCAAACCTATATGTGATGGCAGAGTTTTAGGTGTACTTCCAGAGACCAGAGATTATGAGCTGTCCATGTGCCAACTGTGTCCAGAGGCTCTGTGGACCTGCAGCTCTTACTCTACAACTCAATGGACTCACCTAGGACACCTAGTGGAGAGATGATGATGGACAATGGCAATCTTGGTGAATGGAGAGAGCCTGCAGTTGCAGGCAGGATAATCTCTTCCAAGGTGTCCATGGTATATATATCAGTGCCAAAAATCCCAGAGTTTTACTAGTGGGCCCTAATTTGGAATCCTTGATCCTCAGAATGACAGATTCTGACCGATATATGTCTTCACTGCACATGGTCCAAATGTCCCTTCTTTTCAAACCTATATTTGATGTCAGAGTTTTAGGTGTACTTACATAGACCAGAGACTAAGGGCTGTCCATGTGCCAACAGGGTCCAGAAACTCTGTGGACCTGCAACTCCTACACAACAACTCAATGGACTCACCCAGGACACCTAGTTAGGATTGAACATGATATTACCAAATAATTTTTAAAAATTAAAAATATAAATAAAAAATAGAAAAAGGAAAACAAGATTTTATTAAATGATTGGGCTATTCAAAAAATGTAAAAAATATTATAAAAATAAAAATTTATAATGATATATATATATGCATAAGTTTTTTTTTTTTTTGAGTCCCAAAATTGTGCCTTGTCGGTGCAATATCTGGTATCCAGTCTATTTCATGACACCTTCCTCTTATCACTCTCAAGCAGCCCTCCATTTATCATTTAATTTTCAAAGAAGCTTTGGGTCACAGCAGAGCCACAGACAAAATACAGGAAATTCTTATATACTCAACCCCCTCCTCCATTCCTCCCCATACCAAAATCGTTTTGTATGTGGATGGCAGCCCCAACATAACAGACAAACAGATAGTGAAACATAATTCCTCAACATTGTCATTGGTCCAAATCAAGGTCCACATTTTAGGTCGTACACTTTTGTAAATTTTGAAGCCTGTCAACTTGTCCCTTATCCACTACCGCAAGGCAATGGAAAACACATCAACGGGCCACCAAATGGCCTATATTCGATGCACCGCCTCCCTTCCCACCACCCCTGGGCCCACAACACACCGCAGCTCAACTCCCCAGATGACAGGATTCACAGATTCACAACATAGAGTGTCCTTACTCACCAGTTCATCGCCCACTGTGAACCATCCTTAACAATATCATTTAGTTGTAGCATAGGAGTTGCAGGTCCACAGAATTCTGGACCCAGTTGGTTTATGGTCAGCCTGTAGTCTCCATTCTATGGAAGTACACCTAAAACTCTGGCATCAAATATAGGTTTGAATAGAAGAGACATTTGGACCATGTGCAGTGTAGACATATTTTGGTCAGTTTCTATCACTCTCAGGAACAAGAATTCCAAGTTAGGGCCCACTAGTAAGGCACCAAACTCTGGGATTATCTGCCCTGGTATAGGACCTGGATATCT
>PVKH010022447.1:0-14094 GCA_004027955.1 Chaetophractus vellerosus
GATAGCCGGCAGAGACACCTTCATTGTAAATTAAGGTCCCATGTAAATGGATATCTTAGTTTCCTAGGGTTGCCGTAACAAAGTACCACAAACTGGATGGCTTAAAACAACAGAAATTTATTGTCTCACAGTTCTGGAGGCTAGATGTCTGAAATCAAGGCGTTGGAAGGGCCATGCTGCTTCCAAAGTCTCTTAGGAAAAAAATCTGTTCCATGCCTCTCTCCTGGATTTTGGTGGTGGCCAGTAATCCTCGGCATTCCTGGGCTTGTGGCAGCAGAACTCCAGTCTCTGCCTCTGTGGTCACATGGCATTCTCTCTGTATCCAATTCTCCCCTTATAAAGACACCACTCATACTGGATTAGAGCCCACTAGTCCAAGTTGGTCATCTTAACAAATTACATCTTCAAAGACCCTATTTGCGGTAAGGTCACATTCACAGGACTGAGGATTAGGCCTTGAACATGTCTTTTGTGGGGACACAATTCAACCCATAACAGTGGGTCTATCTCCAAGCTCTTTATGCTGTTCCACTTACATTAATTAGTCTGTTCTTGCCCTGAACCTGTACTGTTTTTAATACTAGGCTTTGTAGCATAGCTTAATAACTAGTAGAAAAAATTCTTCTCTTTGTAATTCTTATTTCAAAGTACCCTCAATTAATGGATGCATATTCTTCCATGTAAATTTTAAAATTTTGAGTTTCTCAAAAACCACAGCTGGAATTTATATCAGAATTGCAGTTAGTTTATAGATTAATTTGGAAAGAATTTATATCTTTAACTTATTAAGTCAGCTGATTCAGGAGTATATTTAAAGATGTTCAGATTACCTTCTAAGACCTGTATTAGAGTTTTAAAATGGTTTTATATATGGGTTATGTGTATTCTTGGAAAATTAATTCCTAAATGCTTCACAGGTTTTGCTTATTGAAAATGGTCTCTCATTATATAATACTATATTATATAATATACTTATTAGATTATATTCTAAATATATATGTATATTACAAGTAGTATAACATTGTTATATTGTAATATTTTCAGATGTTAATGTTATAAGGTTATTTTATTGATCTTGCTGAAAAATTCATTTTACCATGAATTGCATAGCAACCTGAAACCTCTATTGTTTCTTCAGTCCAGTTAGTATAATTTTGTGCAAATGTCTAATCAAATTTATTTTATTTAAAATTTGGCTAATTGATTCCATTATTATGAGGAACTTGAGCCTTTTTCATGATTCTGTACATATTATCTCCAAAGTAAGAGTAAAGTTCATATCATTGCATTTCAGAGGTTTCTTTGTAGTTTTTAGCAAGTCACTGAAGAAATATTGGCTTCTTAGAATTTTTATTCTTTACTTTTTAGTATTTCTAGGAGAGTAATGGAATTATTTAGTTCTAGGAGGAAGCCTTTAAAGTCTGCTTGGACTGACTATTCCATCATAGATTTAGCATTTTTGTTTTTGTTTTATTTATAAATCATGGTGAGAAATATTGGTAGTCACAAGGTATTAGGGATTCATTCCTTGATTTTAAGTCCTTCAAACTTATTCCATAATTGTGGCATTCCACTAGGATAGAAGTTCCATGAAAAGACAGATTTTTCTCTGTTTTATTTAACTGTGTCCCAAGCACCTAAAAAAGTACCTGGTACACATAAATTGCTCAGTTAATATTTATTGTTGTTGTTATTAATAAACCTCTTATTATTACAGAATTAGAATTACAAGCATTTTAAAAAATTAAAGTATAAAGAAAAGCAAAATTTTACAATTAAAATGTAACATTCCCAGTTCTCAGAGATCACCACATTTAATTCCTCAGCCCAGTCCTTCTGGATCTTTCTTTGAGCATATATATATATATATATATATATACACACACACACACATACATACATTGTATTTTATGCCAAACTGAGATAGTATAATGTTCATACTATTCTGTCACCTGCTCTTTTCAGTCAGTGACCTTCATTTTTCTATTTCTATAAATTTTCATCTCATATAATACATAGAACACATTCAGATTTCTCCAGTTGACTCCAAATGACCTTTATAGTTAATCTGCTCAAACCACTGTATCCAGACCACTCTTACATTTGCTTTTTGGGTCCCGTTAATCAACTCTTTTACCTAACACTTGCCCTTTTTTATGATACTGACTTATTTGAGAGATTGGGCTGGTTGTCCTTCCAGATGGCCTAGTTTCCGGATTTGTCTGGCTCCTTCCTTGTGGTGATGTTTAACATTTCTCTAGACCCTGTATTTCTGTGAAAATGGAAGTTATATATAAACGTTTAATGGATTAATATTAAATTTCTGGTTAGCATGTCACAGTTGATATTATATACTTCATATCACCTCACATCAGAAGATATAATATTTGATTTTCATACCATTAGCAATGCAAAGATTGAATCCTGATTTGTGATGATACTAGGCTGAAATCTTCAATGCATAATGGTGACTTTTTCCACTTATGACTAGAAAGTTGTTTGTGAGTTGTACTTTGGTACGATGTGGTTATCTAGTCCCATCACCCGATCATTTTAACAACAATTGATAATCCTTGCCTAGATCAATAATTTAATTAGAATTTGAAAAACTGTGTTTCTCTAATTCTGTTATTCCATCTCTATCTATTAGTAAACATGAATTGTTCTATAAAATAGAGCTTTCCCCATCCGCTTGGGGCCTTTAGTTATTCTGACATACAGTTCCCTCTGGAAACAGAGGATAAAGGGTTTTTTCCCCCCCTTTAATTACCAATATTCAAAGTAAGGAGTCATTTTAATAAGTGCCTTGGAAATATAAATGGATCAGACCCCCCCAGGATTGTGTTGAGACCATCATTCATTTGACAAATATTTGTTTATGTGTTGCAATATTTCTTTATGCATTGGGATATGTGGTGAATGGAAAGACACTGTCCCTGTTAATAGACATTTTTCGTGTCTATTAACAATAGACACGAAAAATGTAATATCCTATTGTAATAACTGGTATAAAGGAGAAAAACAGATGGTTCTGAGAGCCTGGGGACTCAATTCCTGAAGAAAGTGACATTTAAAAGTAAAACTTAAAGACAACAGTCAGGTTCGGGCACCAGATCCCTATTAATTGAAAGCAATCTGGCTTCTGGGTCCAGGAAAGGATGAGGAAAATGACTAGGATCCCTGCAAGTCGGTGTGAAAGTTGGGTACCCTGCAAACCCTGGGATGGAAAAGAGTGGGGAAACAGGCACAACAGTGAGTCCTGGACTGCAGCTCCCACACCACAGCCACATCCTCTGTCCATTTTGATTCCAAAAGTGGTTCATCCATTGACTAAGAGTACCTTAAACCTCCAAGGGAAAGGAAGAAAAGTACAGTGGATCTTTATAGGAATAATTGTGTGCAAGGAAGAAAAAGAAAGAAAAACTTTATATGAAATATAACCACCAAGAAAATGAAGGAAAACCAGAGAGTACTGTTAATGAACAGTACTCTTTTGGGAGAAGACTATGTATGCAAGGAAGCAGAAGTATTTTTCAAACGGGCAGTTGCAAATTTCCCCAGGGCATAAGGAAGGCATTCTAAATAATCAGATGAATGATGAAGAAATAAAAGATTTCAGAGACGTGGAAAGGGTTCTGGAAGAGAAAAGGAGAGTATGAAACAAAATTTGGAGGTAGTATATTAGAAACATGATCTTGATATTGTCCTTATCTCAGAGCTTGAATTCTTTTTAATTGCTATTAATATAGCTGCATCTGCATTCTGATACTCCTTAGCCCATTCTTTTTCTTTTAACCTTTTGTGTTATTTTGGGGGGCAGGGGAGTAGCTCTTGTTACAGGTATTAGGAAATAATTGGATTTTGTTTTTTGGTATAATAAATCTTCTTTGAATAGCTGAGTCACATGATTTGCAAGAAAAAATGTTGTATGGAACACATTGTAAATCGACAAAAACAGGTTTTAAAAAGTAGAATATTTAGTATCAAAAAAGAAAGTGTAAAACTCTAAGAATGAGATGAGTAGGAGCTGAGAAGAGAGAACATTTCTGAGAAAAAACAGAGCGTGTATGCTGGCTCCAAAGCAGAAGAAGGCCGTTTTGGCAAGAGAACAAAGAGTGATGGGGGAGCAGCAGGGAGGAGGCGAGTGGGCTGGCAGTGGGAACAGCTTGTAGAGGTCTCATTTACGATTTGGATTTATAAGGAGCAATGAGAAATTAATGAGCGTGTGTGTGTGCGTGAGCATGTGTGTAGAGTGACATGATCTTTTTTTTTTAAATATTAGTGTGATTTACTTAATAAATTGTAAGTGACTAGAAGAAGGATGAGTAGAGAAATCAAGGTTTCCTGATGACTGTGCTCTTTCTGTGAAATAATCAGGCTTGGTTGCTCTTTTTTGAGAAAGCAGGAAAGTTGCACCTGTACTTCAACTGTTTGGGGGTGAATAATGTTATACATTATAATCCAGTAAAGGGAGATGAAAGTCTTTATATACCGTACCCCATAAATTATAGGCTGACTGTAAGAAAAGTAGTTCATTGATACAGGAGGCATTTGAAGCAGCATAGGTCATCTTAGCATAGAATATCTGCTCCTAGATAGACAATTTGGGGCAGTTCTAGTTTACCATAATTCTTGAAAGGAACAAGAAGATCCAGAGATGGGCAGCTACAATGATTGAGGCTAGAAGTTATCTTAAACAGAACTTCATGTATTGATTTCCTCCAATTTTCAGTGGGTAATCTAAAGCCTTTAAATCATTTTTCAGTATTTACATGAGCTCCTTTGAATAGTTTAAGTGTTGTGCATCCACTAAGTGAAGGTATAATATTAAAAGTTAAAAGTTTTCAGGAAAATATTGATATTTTTCTCTAAAATATGTTTAGATGTATTCTATTTATATCACAGGTAAGACCAAAGATAGACTTGAAGAACAAAACTGTTTTCACATAAAATGTTTTGAGAACAATGCCAGCAGCAGTTGTAAAAATTTTTTTCAGATATGATCCCAAAACAGATATGTGGACTGCAGTAGCATCTATGAGCATCAGCAGAGATGCAGTGGGGGTCTGTTTACTTGGTGACAAGCTGTATGCTGTTGGAGGATATGATGGACAGACTTATCTTAATACAGTGGAAGCTTATGACCCCCAGACAAATGAGTGGACACAGGTATGGCATTTTCATTTTTCCTTATTACACTTACTCTCTTTTTGTTAAAACAATTCTTTTGGTAAGCCTAGCCATCACACAAATCCTCTCAATTTTGTCCAATACCAAATATACATAGCATAAATAGAAGAAAGTCATCTCTTGACTAAATATGAGACTACAAGAGGGAATGTTAAATTTTATAACATAATTAAAATCCAAAATTGCCTTTAAAGCGTAAGTTGATACTCAGGGAAATGATTATTAAGTCATCTGCCACCATTTGCTTGTTGGGAATTGATGAAATGTTCTAGTAGTGATAGAGTTGATAGGACCACAAGAAGGCTATAATAAAGGGAGGGGAGATAGTGGAAAATAGGAAACAAGGATAGCAGTAAAAAAAAAATGTGAGCCACTTTCTCATACATGGGTAATAATATTTAAATATTCAAGCTACTGATGTTTAAGGAGCAGGTCAAATTTCTGGTCATAACCTAATAAAGATGGCAACCTAAAATTACATTAACAAGTAAGAAGCCTGACCTGGAAAGTTTATTAATGGAAAGAATTCCACTTTTGTTGATTTCTGGGAGGGATCAGCACTTCTAAGAATGATATTTTAAAATCTTTGTTTCTATCGTCACCAAGAAGAAAATCAGGAATTTTGTGCCTGTAACACCCAAATGAGTATCTGGTACATAAAAGACAATAAATGTTTTATTAGGCCAAGGTTCTCCTGCATACAAGGAATAATGCTAAGAACTGTCAAGAAAACAAAATTTATGAGAAACCACATAAAACTTAACCTCTTCCTAAATAGGTAAGATTTACATGTGCAGTATAATAATATAAGGTGTTGGTATTAAGTGTCCAGTGGTACAGACAGTGAGTGGTATAGGAAGGCAAAGAGGAAAAAGAAGGTGGTTGTTGGGAGGGCTTCAATGAGAAAGAAGTGGGATTTAAACTAAGCTTTAATGAACTGCTCCAATTTAAAAAGATGGAAGAAAGGGGAGAGAAATTGTGTGAGGAAACATGAAAGAAATGTCACTGAAGCAGAACTATGCAAGATATATTTAGGAAGTATAGCTCCTTGTAAGGATCCATGCTTGACAATAGTAGGATTTCTGATTGAAGAAGAATAGGGGTAGGACAGAGGTCTGTGAAGGTAAGCTAAAGATTTTGGTAATGATAAGCCAGCAGAGACTTTTAACCAAGAGAGTAACATGATGATAGAAAGTTCAATGTGGTGGCAGTTGGGTAAGGGTAAGTTGGGGTAGAGGTGGGGAGAAATGAAAGCTGATTTAGAAGACTGTTTTCATTGTGAGGCTTGAGGTGGTGAATAAACTAGTAGGGAAGGAAGGAAGGATGGATTCAAGAGATATTACCAAGACCTGCCAGTTGACTATGTATGCACACATATTGGGTTGGATTGGGAGGTGAAGCTTCTGAAATAAACAGCAAAGGAATAATCTGGGAATTTCTTAGAATATATGGAATAGAGCATTTAAGGGAGGAGAGGATATTTCCATAATACAAGGAAGAGTGAAGATGATTTGTCATCCTAAATTTTTTGGGATTTTGGGGAACATGATAGAAGCAGAAGCCACAATTCAGAGTTTAAAAAGTAAGGGTGGGAGTTCAAAGGGTGTGCAATTTTAAAATAACTATGATGATAGAAAGTTAACATTTTTTGAGCACATTTTATGTACCAGGCTCTGTCCTAAGCAGTACATTAAAGAACTTATTTAATCCTCCCAATGCCCCTGTAAGGTAAATACCATTATTACTTCCCCCACCGTACCGGATGAGAAAGCTGAGACACAAAGAGGTTAGTAACTGATCCAAGGTCACCCAGCAAATAAATGGTGGAGTTCGAATTTGAGCCAAGGATTTTTTTTTTCACAATAGGAATGACAACAAGAAGGTAGACAGAGATTCCAGATGCTAGAAAGAAAAAGCAAAACTGAAGGACAACTTTTTGGAAGTTGGCTAGAAAACAGAATGAAGGCAAAGATGGGTCATCCTTGGACTAAAGGAAAGATCTTTTATCTTCTGAGGCTAGAAAAAGACGAGGGTGAGTGTAGACAGGTTCAGGACATTTTTTTTAACAAAATTTTATTGAAGTATATAATTCAGGCATGAACATACATAAACAATTAAGTGTATAAAATTTGTGAACTTAAAAAACAAACATGCTTGTCCTTATACAAGGCTCCCATACTTTTCCTTACGACCAACACCTTGCATTGTTGTGAAATAATTGTTATAAACTGAAAGAGCATCGTCAAAATATTACCACATTTGGTTTATTTCCCCCCAACCCACCCAATTATTACATCCTATATTAGTATTATATTTTCATTATCGTTCATGAGAAAACATTTTCATATTTGATCTGTTAACCACAGTCCATCATCCACCACTGGATTCTACAGGAAATTTTTAAGTAAAGAGAAAGAAAAAGTGACTTACATTGTTTTACCTTGATCTTGTTTCTTAAATAAATGAGATCCCTTGGTGGAGGGAAGAAGGGATAATAAAATTGAGGGCTGAGTTAGAGCATTTTGGAATAAATGCTAAGAGATTTCTTTAGAAATTATATGATTACTTACCCTCTTGTTTGTGAATGACAAATAAGAATCCCAAAAAGAGATAGAAAAAATGATTTTTCTGAGATGAATTGACATAAGCCATTAGCCTAGATATAAGGAAATCCTCTGGCCAACATTTCAGGTTTGTTATTACAGATAATTAATATTTTATACTGAACCACTTTGTATCAGAATTAACTGCAACCACATAGATGCTTTGTTTGCTTGCCACCTATATCATTATTTTAGAGCAAATAAATGTGAACTTACAACCAGAGTATTTGAAAAATAAATATCCTCC
Organism: Chaetophractus vellerosus; assembly: GCA_004027955.1. NCBI lineage: Eukaryota > Metazoa > Chordata > Mammalia > Cingulata > Chlamyphoridae > Chaetophractus > Chaetophractus vellerosus. Next base: position 8,041 of record PVKH010022447.1, read on the forward strand.
TTTAAATGTAATGTTCTGATTAATGTTCTGATTAATGTTCTGTACAGGGACTAAAATGTGATTACAAAGTCTTAAACCACCACCCACCCACCCCACTACCAGTCTTGACCCAAGCAGGAGGTGACTACACTGTATTTAATAAATATTTTAAGTTAAACTTTCTAGCTGGTTGTCATGACAACCTCAGCTAGTCACAATGTGCCACCTAGTGTCTTGGGTGTTTTGAGAAAAGCTGCTTAATTACAGACAACATGTTGATTTAAATGATTTAGAGGTTATTCCTAGAATACTCTAAATAGATATGGTTTTAATATAGGCTATTTGATTGTTCAAGGAGATATAACAGTGAGGACAACTGAGAATTCTCTTAAAATGGAAGTCTGAATCTGTTATAAAATCCACACATTTGTCCAGGGCTACATACTGTAGGAAGTCATTTTGGTATCTTGTATTTAAAAATCTCTTTTTTACATACCCCCACAAAAGTGAGTTCAAAGCAAACTTTCTTAGTACTTTGCATTAATCACCCCCCACTAAACGCTAACATTTTAATGCTCTTAGGTCAAATGCATAGTAATATTTCTTTTAAAAATATCTGTGTCTAACTTTTCTTTCCATTATGAATTGCCCAGTGTCTAGGTTATTTTTTTTAAAAGCAACGTCAAAGATTTACGAATTTTTCCTTATCATAGATTAAGACTATATTCTTCCCCTCACACCCTCCTCTTCTGTCTCTCTGCCATAGAATTTATTCATCCTGTTTATTCTATTCTTAAGGAGTTGGATGACGGTATTTATTCTATTTATTCTGCTAAAAAAAATAGTAGAATGGGTTTAGATCTTTCAGCTTTGTTCTTAGAAGGCTGTCAATAAATGTGAGGTTACTGGTTCCCCAGGAGTGAACAAACCCCAGCCTGAGTGTGTTGTGTGTCCTGCCCCTGAGAAGACCGAGGCTGCTGGAGAGCCTCTGTAGCCTAGCTAATACTTGATCGTTTCTCCACATTGGCTCAGAGTTACTTCAAGTGTTCAGCATTTCTTATAGGCATAATGTGCATCATTTTGGCCAAAATGTAGTGTTTCATGTGGACCAGTTCCTGCCCTGTTTTAAAAAACCATCATTAACTAGGAGTGAATATGCATAATCATATGATATACTCAACAATTTGGTCTAGGAAAATTGGACATCAGGAGGGGGTTTTCTTGGGGAAGGAGCCAGGTGGGCAGGAGGGCTGGGGCAGTAGCTCTTTGCCAACAGGTACAGAACTAGTTTAATATTTCATCAACTGGTGTGGTATCAACCTTTTGGCTTACAAATTCAACAAATCTCTCTCTTTTTTTGTTTCTATTTTGTTTTAGGTTGCTCCACTGTGCCTAGGAAGAGCTGGGGCTTGTGTTGTCACTGTAAAATTATAAATTAGTGCTTTGTTTTCTAGACGAAGATCTCCTCCTCCTCCTCTATGAATTAAGTTCAGTTCTACTACTACCGGTGGATACATTTTTTGTAAATGTGCAGTGCCACATGCCTGGGCACCAAGTGCCTGATCTCAAAGTGAAGATGTTAAAAGAAGGGAGGAAGGAGTAAATGAACCAGGAATAAAAATTTTCATTTTCTTAGTTAGGTCAAAACAACAGCTGATTGATTGTGGACATATGTTCTTGATATAAAATTTGAGGACAAATGCACTGCTTCTAAACATAACCCAGTGAAAACTGGGAATTTCACTTCATAGCCAAACACAGTTTACTCACATTATCTAGATTTTTTTAAATTGCAGTGCAAACACACCAGATAAAATTTCTCAAGTTTTACTTTATAACTTTTTTTTCTTATATATGAGTTGGAGTAATTTTTGTTTGCTTGCTTGCTTGCTTGTTTAACCACAGCCACTATTATACTGACATACTATGCTATTTAGTATTTTCAGAAACGGATGCATTATATGTGCTCTGGTTGTGCATTTTATTTCTGAATTTGGCTTAGTCCACTGAATAAAGAAAAGCATTTAAAAGTCAAAAGAATAATGACCAAATAAAAACTTGACACTATCATTCCATTACATTTAGACTCACCAAGAACTACAAGTTTATGATATTCCTAAATTGAAGTAAAAAATGGTGTTTTATATTAAATTTAAGATATGCAAATTTATGTAGAAAAAGTAAATGTTATAGACTCTATAATATTCTTTTGCCTAACTAGTATTTAATTATAAAGATTTGTTTTCTTTATGTTATCAAAAATGTTTTGATTTTTATCTTTTGGATATTAACAGAATTGCTTGGATATTCTTACATTCTCAACTCTGTATTCGCCTTGTTTCTTATGTTTTTGTCATAGGTAGTAACCCATTGTGCTTTTTTGTAATCAGATAATTTGGGGGGAATGGGCTTATTGAATATTTGAAAAAGAAGTTTAAAATGTGTTATCCAAAGTTTTGTACATTTGTAAACGTTAATTACATATGTGAATGTTAATACTCTCGAATTATTTATTGTTTGCAAAATGCACTGGGCAGCAACATTTTGTGATAAACCCTCTAACAAATAAATCATTAACTTATATCTTAATATAAAATGAGTATAAACTAAATTTCCATCTTTTAAAATACAATGTTGTGGTTAATGTGTTTTTATATTTTACCTCAGGGTAGCTTTTTTTAAATGAAACTGATTTTGAATGTTTATGAAATACTTCTACCTTGGACCCCCAGACACTGAGTACCTCTGTTGCTAAAACAAACCCTGTATTCATTTTACTGGTGTAGCCACTAATAAAATAATGGTGATAATGATAAATACATTAATAGCTGCATATATCCATGTATTACAGGTATGAATTCAGGTGGTTTTTTTTCCCCCTAATAAGGAAGAATTGGCTTTGGAATGTATTTATGTATTTAGGGGAAGGGAGAGAAAAAGAGGGAAAGATATAAGAAACAAAGCAAAAATTTCAAAGGCAGAAAAATGTTGCTATATCATCACCTCCTAATGCCGGCTTAGATCTGTAATGTGAAAGGAAGAACACTTGTGATCATTCCTTTGAACACTCATCACCTCCTCTCTTGTTCCCTGTGGCCCAGAGTGAAGGCCAGAACTCATGTTAAAGTAAAAGAACTGATTCCCCTCTCTCAGGACCTTCCTTTTCTTTAGGGGATTCATCAGAAGAATAGTTTCTTTGATTTTCTACCCTAATAGAGGCTTCTCTAATGCAGTTTTTAGCTAATAGGCCTACTCTCATGGATACTAATAAAGAGATCCATTTCTTTTCTAATAACAGGGCATCAGCCAAGGCATCCATTTCTCTCCTAGTCAGGAGTTTTATAAATCAAGAAGAAGAAAAACAAAACAAAAAAAAAAAAAACCAGCTCTTCCTTATATCCACCAACCAGCATTGCTGCCTTGACTTTCATTAGCCTGTCTTGATGCTCTTTACTTGACCCCAATTAATGACAACCTGATGAAAACAATAATATCTGCTAATAATTATTGAGTGCTTATTATGAACTAGGAACCAATTTTTTTGCATGCATTAATATATTTAATTCTCCAACGACCATATGAAGTTTGTTCTATTACTATTCCCCTATTTACAGATGAGGAAACTGGGGTACAGAGAGGTTAATCCCAATTATACAGCAAGTAAGTGCCAGAGCTGGGATTCAGATGTAGGCCATTTGGCTCTGTAGTTCACACTCCATCATTCCTCCCTCTAGGTAGAGAAAGAGAGGGATTTCCTTTTATATGAGGAACCATTTGTTTTAATAAAAGAAAAATTAAGAGGATTTATGCTATTTAGAATGAAATTTTATACCAGTCATACCCCTATTGGAAAATTTGGGTTCCTTAGGATTTGGGGGAAATTATGTTTAAATGTGAAATTTTATATACATTTTCCTTTAGAAAAGTAAATGCAATTAAACATGACATACATTTCAACTTTTATAAATATTGGACGAATTGCTTGGTGGTTTGGATAACAACAAATTCATTCCTCAAAAATAAGCTTGATTGCCAACAAATTAGATAGCCTAGATAAAATGGATAAATTCCTGGAAACACGAAGTACCAAAACTAACTCAAGAAGAAATAGAAATTCTGAACAGACATAATAAGTGAGGCAGTTGAATCATTAACCAAACACTTGCCAACAATTAAAAATCCAGGACCAGGTGACTTTATTGGTAAATTCAACCAAACAGATAAAGAAGAATTAACACCAATGTTTTCTCAAACTCTTCCAAAAAATAGAAGAGGAAGGAACATTTCCTAATTCTATGCAGTCAGCATTAACCTCATATCAATGCCAGAAAAGTCTCCCTTATGAATATGAATGCAAAAATCCTCAACAAAATCAAACCAACTCCAACAGCATGTTAAAAGGATTACACACCATGACCTAAGTGAGATTTATTCTAGGAATGCAAGTTCGATTCAATACCACATTAAAAGAATGAAGGAAAAAAACCCACATGATCAAAAACATTTGACATATTCCAACACCATTTCATGATTTAAAAAACTATTTACAGATGAGGAAACTGGGGTACAGAGAGGTTAATCCCAATTATACAGGGGCTGGCTGTATAGCCCAGTGGATAAGGGCGCCAGTATACCACATGGGAGGCCCTGGGTTCGGTTCCCAGGGACCTCTCCGAGCGGGAAGATGGCCTTGAGAAAGGCAAGCCGCCATGGGCAGGCAAAGCCGCCGTGGGCAAGGCAAATAGCTGCCACGGGCAGGGCGGAGCCGCCACAGGCATGGTAAGTCACCCGTGAAATACGGAGCTGCCGCCTGTGAATCACGGAGCCGAGCAGCCTGCAAAACACGGAGCTCTGCTGCCCGCAAAACACGGAGCGGAGCCGCCCGTGAAACCGAATGGAGCCACCCACGAGCCAGGTGAGCCGCCTGCACAGAGGACTGACTCGGCGCGTCACCGCAAAGACGGGGGGAGACAAGAAGCAGACAGAGAAGAACACAGAAGAATGGACACACAGCAAGAGCAAGCAGAAGGGGGGCGGGAGGGGATATGTAACAAACAAACCAAAAAAACATTCAACAAACTAGGAATAAATGGGAACTTCCTCAACATAAACAGTTTATCTTCCCCATAAAATTAAAAACAAGGCAAGGATGCATGGTTTTGCCACTGCTAGTCAACATTGTACTGGAAATTCTAGCCAGAGCAATTGGCAAGAAAAAGAAATTAAAGGCATCCAGATGGGAAGAAACAAGTAAAATTATCTCTATTTGCAGATGATATGAACCTATATTTAGAAAATCTTAAGCCCCACAAAAAAACTATTAGAACTAACAAAATCAGTAAAGTTGGGAAATTCAAGATCAACACGCAAGTCAGTTTGTATTACACTAGCAAAGAATAATCTGAGAAGGAAATTAAGAAAACAATTTCATTTACAGTAACATCAAAAAGAATAAAATACATAGGAATAAATTTAACCAAGGAAGTGCAAGGCTTGTACACTGAAAACTATAAAACATTGCTGAATGAAATTAACACCTAAATAAATGGAAAGACATCCTGTGTTTGTGGATGGAAGACTTAATATTATAAAGATGGCAATATTCCCCATATTGACCTACAGATTAAAATACAATGCCTATCAAAACCCCAATGGCCTTTTTGTAGAAACAGAATGGCTGATACTAAATTTCACATGGAACTACAAGGGATCCAGAATAGCCAAAACAATCTTAATGAAGAACAAAGTTGGAGAACTCACATTTCCCATGTCAAAACTTAATACAAAGCTACAATAATCAAGACAGCATGGTATTGGCATATGGATAGATACATAACTCAATGGAGTAGAATTGAGAGTCCGGAAATAAAGCCATACATCTATGGGTAATTGATTTTTTACAGAGGTGCCATGGCCATTCAATTGGGAAATAATTGTCACTTAAAAATGGTGCTGGGACAGCTAGATATTCACATGCAGAATAATGAAGTTGGGGAGCAGATGTGGCTCAAGCACTTGGGCGCCCACCTCCCACATGGGAGGTCCTGGGTTTGGTTACCAGTGCCTCCTAAAGAA
>PVKH010022448.1:0-14099 GCA_004027955.1 Chaetophractus vellerosus
TGCTAATTCCATATCATTCCCAGCTGTTGCATAAATGATATTAACTAAGGATATCCACCAGGCAACACTTATACTTTTAGTATTATAGTTTTAGTAAGTAAAGGAAAACTATATATTTCTCTATATTTCTCTATATTTTCTAATTTGGGCTACTCTGCTTTAAATGAGAATGAAATTGTTCTAAGAAGCTTTAGAGAAGGGAGAGTCCTGGAATTAAATATATGGTGTTGACTGGCTTAGAAAACTCTTTCTTACAGATCTTTGGAATGCATCTCAATTTGAATTAGCAGGCTCCAGATTCACCATCTTAACTGCTTCCTACTCTGATGTTCCCATGCCCACCAGATGTAAATAATGGTGATTTATTTCCAATTCTCTGTGTTCTTATGCAGCCAATGATCAGGGTCTAGAAAACAGCTTCTTTTTCACTAATGTTGTGCTGCCATCTTCCTATTATGTGGTTAGGAATATGACTACAGCATGACAAAATTGAAAATTAAACAAAGGGAATTTTTAGTTTAGTGTGGGGATAAGAAAGAATGACAGAATCATTATATCTAGTTTATATGGTTTTGACACCAAATGACCAAATTCAGGAAAAACCCTTTCCTTTCTCTGGGCTTATATTTACCATATAATAGTTAAGCAAATACTTTGTGGGTAAATATTGGAGTGAATGGACACATAAAGAATAAAAAGACCAGCTGACCCACAAGGTGCAACATCTCAGGGAGACAAGGTTTCTCTTTCTGGCTGTGGCATGTTTCAGGACCGTGGACAGCAGCAGTGCAGTTCCTGGGATTGGAAATAATTGAAAAGCCTATTCCTAGCTTTAGTTTGGAGAAGGTTCAACATCTCCATAGTTTCTTAGTCTGAGGCCAATAATTAAAATATTATAAAATCTCAGTATTGACATTCAACTTCATCATAACATTAGTATCTTCAAGGGAATCTTTGACCTTTAACTCAGGAAGAAATGGGCATTTCAAGCTTGAGCCAATGACAGTCAGTAGGGTCTTTGTAGTCCAACTGAGATGCAATCTAGAGGCCACTTTATTTATATGTGGAAGACTGGACCCTCATTCTTCTCCTAGAGAAATGCCTAAGAATGTTGTGTCAGCTTTGCTTTAGATCTGGCCTAGTTTAGAAGATGAATCAGCAGCTTTCCAAAGGATATAGAAAAGCAGTTCCAATTTAAATCCTTCTTCATCCATGCCAGTCCCTGTTCAATGAGCCTATCTCCCTACACTGAAGAACCTTGCAGAAATTCTAACCTGATGGGACTTGCAGCTCAGATTTCCAGTCTTGATTACTTGCCCCCATGTCTCAATGAGCAATCAATTTTAATCACTTACAACTGGCCCACAACCAGAAGCTAGGCTGCTAGGAGAAACTAGCTTTTGACAGGTTAAAAGGAAAATGGAAAATTAGTACACATAACCTAGCCTGGTGAAGTGAAACTGCTACTGTTTTAAGGATTTTAAACCACTACTGATCAGTCATGGTATAGCTGGTTTTAATATAAATATCTTCTTGTTATCTGATGTTATTAAAACTCAGTCCTAAAGTGGAAAAACAAACAAAAAATACATTTCAAATTCAAATGTGGAACTTTTTTTACCTTTTAATTGGAAAAAGGACAACCTCAAGATAATTCAGCTCCTGCTTGCATTCTTGTATACATGCATGCATTTATCCACTCATTCAACATATACCCATTACACCAAGCATTTTGCTAAGTTCTAGGGTTATTTAGATTAAAAGACTGGGTTCTGACATCAATAACCTTAGAGTTTACAAGAGACAGATGAGTAAGCATATTATTAAAATACAATGACAGTTGAGCCCTCTTTTTCCCTTACTCTCCATATCCAATTTGTTAGCAAATATGACAGATTTTACCTTAAAATATGAATTGAATGCTGTCTTTTATCTCCATCTCCACTCCTAATACCCTTGTCCAAACCATCACCATCTCTTGTGTGTACCACTGAAATACCTCCTAGAGTGTCTCCCTAAGTTTGCTAACATCCCACACCTATAATCCATTGTCCACAAATAGCTCAAATGAGTTATTGATTTTTAAAAAAAACATATATGTATTAGTCAGCTGATGCAAAATACTAGAAATCAATTGGTTTTTATAAAGGGTATTTATTTGAGGTAGAAGCTTATAGTTACCAGGCCATAAAGCATAAGCTACTTCCCTCACCCAACTGCTGGGTTCCTCTCCTCCTGGGGCTTATTTCTCTCCAGGTTCAGGTGCTTGTTCTCCCCACAAGGCCAGCTGTAGACTATCAGACGAATGGCTTGTCTCTTTTCCCCGGGGGCTTCTCTCATTCCTCGTGACCAAGCTCCTCTGTATGCTTACTTGCGGGGGCTCCAGCTCAAAACTTCAACATCAGAAATCCAACTCAAAAAACTCCAACTCTGTCCTTTACCATGTCTTTTATCTTTGATTCCCCATCCACCAAGGGGCGGGCCTTAACACGCTACTGACGCAGCCCAATCAAAGCCCTAATCATAATTCAATCATGCCCAGATGAACAGGCCAGTTTAAAAGCATAATCCAATATCTATTTTTGGGATTCATAACCATATCAAACTGCCAAACTGCTACAATATAGTAAATCATGCCAATTTCCTGATTAAAATGAGTGGGCTCATTTTAACCAGGAATGATGCACTTAAATCAAACATCCTACAGAGTCCTAGATAAATTTACCCTACCAAACTCATTTCCTGCTACCCCTACTTGCCCATCAGGCTCCAGCCACACGGATCTTCTTTTGGTTCCTCATTGCCCTAAACCTTTGCATGGCTTGCTCCTTGTCATTCAGGCTTCAACTTAAATGTCACAGTCTGGAAGAGGTCTTTCTTTACCATATCCTCTATAGTTGCCTTGTAGGTACTCTCTACTACATCATCTTGCTTGATTCTCTTTATGGTACTTGCTAATATCTTTTTTATTGTTTGCATTATTCGTCTCTGTGACAACAGGGATCTTTTCTATCTTGTTTGCCACTTCATTTGCAGTGCTTAGAACAGAACCTAGCAAATAGAGCAGCAAATTAATCTTCATGAGGGTAGAGATTTTTTTTTAAATTGTTCCAGTCGGTCCCTAATGGCAAGCACAATGACTAGTTTTGGAGATTCTCCAAAACTCTAAGCTGAATGAGGTTTCTGAGAAAGGTTCCTTATCCAAGATGGTGAAGCAACAAACATGGGCAAAAAATCTTGCTCATTATAGGTTTAAAGTGAAAAGTGGCAGCATGGAATCAAATATGTCTGTATTTTCCTTTATAAATAATAGAAGCAATTGGAAGTCACTGTATTTTGAGAGGAAATAAAAAATATTATATCCTCAAATTGCTCTCTCTGACATGTATAGATTTGCATTGTGTTTACCTGTATTTATGCACATGTGAATAAGTGTGTTTGGATTCAACCAAAGGATGGCAAAAGTATTAGCCATCTGTCTACATATATAGGCAAAAATCAGTTTCCCATGAAAATTCCCAAAATTTGTCCATCATCCCATCCAAATATGTGTCCTCCCTGACCTGTCCTGTTATCGGCAATGCTCATACTATTCATTAATCCAAGTACATTGAAATCACTTGGCTATAATAAAAATATAATTACATGGGAGGACCCATAAAACTGATCTTTATCTTTCCTCAGAACTTTTCATTTTACAAAGCACTGATGAATTTGTTACATTTTTTATCCTCACAGAGACTATTGCTCCAATTTTACAGATGGAGAAACTGAGGCCAAGAAAGTTTCAATGGTTTTTTCAGAGTGTAACAGCTGGTTTGTGACAATTCCAAGATCAAAGCCTAGGTCTTTTGGCTTTCTAACTACTGTGACCTACTATACCAAGTCCCTTGGCTTGACTTTAATTATTTATTTATCCCAAGGATAAATCAGAGTAGGTGACCTCATACTGGTAAGTTTTAATATTGAAATAGGAATAGGATACTTGAAGATGAAGTGCTATAGGAAGGTGTGATAGTGAACAAGGAGAGGTTTGGTATATCTGAGCAATGATCTGGATGGGGGAACTTTGCCTAGATCTGCATATGGAGCTTCAAGTGGTCATTTCCTTTCCAGGGCATCTGGCCTCCTAATTATTCCATCTTCACTGGTATTAATCCATCACCAGACTCAGAGCCATTTTCCAAGTCATTAATCATTTGGGAGCACTGCTGCCTCAGCAAGTACCTGACATGGTGACTGCTAAAAACCAGGAGAAGACAATGAAAACTGGAGATGGGCAGTGACACAGCCAGCCATGGGAACTCAAGAAAGACACTGCAGGAGAGTCAGAGAGACACCTCAACAGAGGTGCCAGAGACTATTTCACCTAGAGCAGAGAGAAAGTGAGCACATGGGACCACTGAACAATTTAAAAGCATAACTCATCAACTTCTTTGCTGCCCAAACATCACTGCAGAAGAATCCTTAATCTAGGACTTGAAATTAAGCCATTCCATTCCAAATTGAATTTCCCATTCCATTGGATAGCTAATGATGGGATTCAGGACTCACTGACAATGAGTGTGAGATCAAGACTTGGATCCCAAATGGGCCAGTTGGTCTGCTATGTACCTTGATTAGATACTAGTTTTAACCCAAGCCACCTACTCAACATGACCATGACCACAACTTCCCCTGCTCTCACTCAAAGACTAAAACCTGACCTCAGCTACAAACAATAATACTTACTCCTAAAGTAAGCCACAGACCATCATCTAACCCTGGCCTCAGAATTAGCCATAACCCCAGTCAGTGTCAAGCCATTCATGAAATCATTTATTCAACAAATATTGAAGTGCCTGCTATGTCCTAGGCTCTCTTCTCGGCACTAGGGGTATGATAACAAACAAAATATCCATGAGAGAAAAAGAGATAGTCAATGAATTACAATGTTTATACATATTTACTGTGATTATTTTACTCCAAACATAAATTGACTCATAACCCCCAGGCATAGACTGAGCCTTAATCCCAGGCATATACTGAGTCAGATTCGAGACCGGGTATCCACACCAACTACAAACTTGGAGAATTTATAGGAAAAACTTTTTAAAACCACTTCAGGCAATACTGGCATTAGGTGGCCAATAGAGATCTGACAAGGTGCAAAAACAATCATTCATTGTGTGTTGATATGAAGAAAAGCCAAAAAAATAATAATAATTCTCAATGATACTGAAACAGAGACAGATACACAGAAATACAATCAAGTTTAGTAGCATTGCTATGAGTGTGATAAAGACATTTGTGTGCACATTAATTATTGTTGGAGTACAGAGAAAGAGATGGAGGAAAGGATGGAGAGAACCACAACATCTAGAGTTGTTTAGGAGGGGGATGAGAACTGAAGGGTCAGAACATAGGGGCAGAGAAAATGGGTCCTAAACAGAGATATCAGCAAGTCAAACTTGGAGCGTGGACTACTCATGGTAGAATACTCATGGACATGAAATGGAAGTCTTTGGATTAGAGGATTCTTTTAAGGTGGGCTTAGCATGGAAGAGTGGGTGGGGGCATTTTATGGCCAGTTCTAAATGCCAGTTCACTGAAAGCAAAAGAATATCTTTTTAAGTTCAGTTTGAAAAATATTTTTCCATTTCCATTAAGAAAAAACTATGAGCTTTTTGTTCTTTTTGTATATTCAGAACCTACTATAAATCTTCTAACCAAAATCAATTAGTGTGGAAGGATTAAGAACAAGAAGGAAGAAAAGGAGAGGGAAAAGGCAAGGGAAGACGATGGAAAGATTTAGCTGGTCAGATAATTCTCTATCAGTGAAGTCAATGCTAATGCCACCAAGAGTTAGGAAGACTCTCCAGAAAAGGATCTCGTTGCTTAAACCACATTAAACTAGTCTAACAAGGAAAAATTCTTTAGCCTCCACATTGGGACTTTCTGTAGTTGAGTTTTTGGTCTCCAGTCCTCCAGCAGATTTTCAGGGCTACTGAAGCATTAGTTAAGCTTATGAGGTTGGAGGGTAGAAATCCTGCTGATGAGAGCTTAAGTTGAGAGGTTAATTTTTCTTCACCACTGAACTGAATTCTTCAGGGTGTAAAATCCAGGCAAAGTCAGTTAATAGATTGATATCACAGATTCTTTTGACTCCACGGAACTAAACCCAGGTATTATGCCCCATTCCACCTGGCTCTGCTAAAGGGTCAAGATATAGGAGGAGAAAAGGATAAAAAAGAGGAACTAATTCAGTGCAATTGAGGTTAATACCACTCAAAGCCTCAAACCATGTTAGCAGCTAATCCAGTTAGTACAGCTTTCATGGGGAGCTTTGATAAATCCTTTAGACTCTTGCTGGGACCACAGGCCCTTTAACACCTCTGCATTCATGGGGAGATCCATCAATAATGCAGCAGATCTGACACTTGTCAGGCTTTAAACAACAGCATGTTAGCCCAAACCAAGGCCCAATTCAAGGTCAGAGTCTTCCTAGACATCACCAGCCCTTGCTGAATTGCACCTACTACAGCATTGCATAGCTTTAAATCATCAGCCCAGCACTTAAATTTGTAATATTGTGTTTCTCAAGTTATTTGTTGAGTGATTAAACTGTAATTCCCAACCAGATTGTAACTAGGAACTATACTTTAGATTTCTAAAAAACCACGTCCAGAAATGCCTAGGCACAAGGCTTGGCATGTAATAGCTCAAAAAATGTCTCCTTTATTGATTTACTAATAACAACAACCTTAATGCATTTACTAAAAGACATGGAATATGAGTTCTGTTCTCCCCTCTCTCTGCAAGGCACACTGATATGCTGTGTTGCCATTTTGGACCTCTTGTTACTTCATTTTCTAAATGGTAATCCAAATTCTTGACTAATTCTTTAATACTCATAGAAAAAATTGTGCAGATCAAAATTGACTTTAATATTTCCAATCTATTTTAATTGTCCCTTATCTTCCTCTCCTTTCTATGTGTCCCTCCTATCCTCTTACAGACCTCTATTTACACTCACCCCTGAATATCCAGAAGGTTTCAAATAGTTGTCCTAATAGCATCAGTGAACCTAGAGTTCAGCTATCATTTTTTTGTCATCATCACCATCAACTATTAATTTCTATCTTCTATTACAAGTTTACAATGCCTCTAACTCTGATAAACACTTCCAATACATCTTCTCAATATCTGTTGACAGCAGTACTAAGAAATTTATGCTATCATTTGACAGTTGAGGAAACTGAGATTCAAGATAGTGATTTAATGAAGAATGCACATATAATGAGAAGTTTATTATTTTTGTATTTTCCTATTAGTATTGATCCATAGAAGCTGTGGTAGGTTGAGTAACGTACCCCAACAAACACTTGTTCTTAATTTTAAACCATGTCCCTGCGAACGCATTGTAAATAGGACCTTATGAAGATACTTTTAGTCAAGTTGTGGCCATCTAAACCAGGGTGGGTCTTAATCCATATTTCTGGAGACCATATAGAGAGAACCTGGAAGTCAAAGAAGCCAGAAAGAAGAGGAACTCACCATGTGACAGTAGGCAGAGATACGAGCAAAGGAATCCCAGGGATTGATAGCAGCCAGCACCAGAGTGCTACAGATTTCAAGAAGAAAGTAAGTCTTGCCAATATCTTGATTTTGGACTTGTAGTCTTAGAAACATGAGTCAATAAATTTCTGTTGTTAAGTGAAACCAGTTTGTGGTATTTCTGATAGTAGCTCTAGCAAACCAAGACCAAAGCTGTCATATCAGAAAGGATTACATCCACTAATTCACACTAAAATGTTAAATGACTCACCTCCAACCAGTCTATTCATGCTGTTAAATGTCATGCATTCATCTAACAGAAACTCTTACATGGGGTAAGTTTCAGGGATATTTTAGGTAGTTGGACATGCCAAATTATTCTGGGTAGGAAATTACCTGTTCTGCTCAGAAGCAAGGGCAATTCTTATACAAATCTCCTGACAACCAGGTAAAGAAAAGAAGGGTCTTCCTTGGAAATCTTAGCCAAAGAACCAGTCTCTAGTGGGAAGCCACTGGACAAGGGAGGATGATTAAGAACCTGTCCTGTATCCAGAACTAACTGTATGACCTCAGTCATTCCAGATATTACATGGAGACTGGTGTTTAGCTATGCAATCTTCAAGCTCTCTTCCATTATTCCAAGAGTTATTTTTCCATTAAAATGATGATAAAATACCTTTCCACCTGTATGTTATTTAATGCTGCCTCATCTGCCTGGTAAGCAGTCCTGCCTGTGATAAAAGGACAAATAATTTAACACAGCCTAGTAAGTGGGGTCAGGAAGGCACCAGGTCTGCAAGCTCTGCAGATGTTTTATTGACACTGACATGAATAAAATACCTAGTTCATTTCAGTAACTGCTCTCTTTGGCTACAGATTAAATGGACACTAGCATGTGTCCACTATCCTCACTTTAAGTTTTCCCCAAAGGTCACATAATTTATTCATTCTCTATGCTGAATTATTATAGACCCCAATGCTGAAGATTTTAAAGTGAGACCCTGTACCACTTACAAGCTGGATAACTTTGAGAAAATAATTTTTTGTCTCTGAGTCTCATTTTGCACATCAGGAAAATAGAGGTAACAATAACTGCTAATTCTTATTTTGTTATATGGAATAATAAATTAATTCATATGGAGTAAAAATGTTCTAGTTCCAGTAACTGTAACTATATAGTAGCTTGTATTTGACTAACTCATAAAGAGATGATAATTTGATAATTTTAAATTGAGGATAAAATTTGAAAGAAACACCACTATTTGAAGGCACTGAGAGTGACCAAAAACAGGCAAAGTTGTATACCTGGAAGTATTTTAATAGGGAAAGTTTATGTTGTGTATAGGTTACCAGAATAAAAAAATAACTCATGAACTCTAAAACTCAAAAGAATGAACCATAATGTAATCCATGTACTATATTTAATAGTATAATTGTAATATTGGTTCATCAATTGTAACAAAGGTATCACAATAATGCAAAGTGTTAATAATAGGGAAAGTTATGCATGTGGGTGTTACAGTTTGATGTAATTATGAATTCCAGAAATCCTTATTGAATCATGCTTGTAAACTGATCTGTTCATCCGAGCAAGACTGGGTTATGATTAGGGCATTAACTGGGCCATGTTAGTAGGGCATTGAGCCCTGCCCCTCAGTGGGTGTGGTCTCAAGTGTAAAAAGCAAGGCAGCAGATTGGAGAAGCAAATTTTTGAGATGCAGTTCTGATGTTGGAGAGGAGCACTCCAGGAGAAGACAAGTGAGCCGTTCGCCTGACAGTCTACTGCTGGCCTTGTGGAGAGGCGCAAAGCATAGAGAGCCTCATGGTCTACAACTGAACTTGTGGAGGAAACAGAAGCTAAGCCCAGAGAGAAATGCAGCCCCGGGAACAGAGGAACCCAGAAGCCTGAACCCTGGAGACGTTGGCAGCTGTCTTGCTCCAACACGTGGACTTCGGTGAGAGAAGAAACTTATGCTTTGTGGCCTGGTAACTGTAAGCTTCTACCCCAAATAAATACCCTTTATAAAGACCTACCAATTATTGGTACATTGCGAAGCACCCCTTTGGCTGACTAATACATGGGTGAATATATGGGAACTCTGTATTTTCTGCATGATTTTTCTATAAATTCACAACTGCACTAATAAAATACTATACAAATTTTTTAAAATTAAATTAAATTTTAAGAAAATAAAAAAGCAGGCAGAAACTAAAGCAGATTCTACCCATGAATGAAGGAAACTACATGGGGTGAGATCCATGTTTACTCAGTTGTTTTGTTGTTTTACCCCTGAGAACAATCTCTGGTCCACATGGCACAGATTGGACAGAAGTCCAGCAAAAAGCTGTGGTTTTGTTAGCTAAATGTGTCAGAAGATGGAGCTCAGTGCTACCAGAGTGGCTGGAAACTGATGGGGAAATCCAGGAAAAGGGTTAGTCAAGGAAGGAGAAGAACTAAAACATGAGTATAAATACCCCTCAAATCTTTGGCCAACTCCTGATCAGGGCCTGTGAGGAAGAGACTCAAGGAATCCATCAGAAACCAACAGCTGGAAGTCTAATAAAGGAGCTGAACTGAGATTTCAGGTGCTGCCTACTTCTGAGGAGAAAGGGGTTTGGTAGTTGAAACACGCCAATTTAGAAAGACTTAATAGGTGTATGGAGGCATCCAATAATAGTCCAGAATCCATTAATAACCATACTTCAAGCTAAAGGCTTTGTCTCAGAATTAAGAAATTCTTCATAGGATTAAGAGAAAAAGAGAAAAAGATGCACCATTAAAATGTATAAAACTAGACTTCTAAAAGTTCAACATTATCACCCAATTATTTAACTGCCTACTAGAACAAATTGAGAGAGAAGAATATTTTAAAATTCCACAGTACCCAATGTACCATCCTTAAAACCCAATATTAGTAGATATGACAAGAAAGAGAAAGATGTAATCCATAGCTAAGGGGAAAAGCAGGTAATAGAAACAGCCCCCAGAATGTCCCAGATGTTGTAATTAGCAGAGGACTATAGCACAGCTATTATAAAGGTGTTCGAGGGCTTAAAGGAAAAAATAGCCATAATGAATGAAGAGAGGGATTATCAAAATATAAATTTAAACTGTAAAAATAAGCAAATAGAAATTATAGCATTGAAATATCAGATATAAAATATTTGTTGATGGCATTAACAGCAAAATGGAAATACAGCCAGGGGGATTAACGAAATTGAAAGGAGAGCAACAGAAACTATCCAATCTGAAGAATAGAGAGTATTGGGAAAATATGAAAAGAGCCTCAATGACATGTGGAAAATGTCAGGCAGTCTTAGATGTATAATTGGAATTCTATAAGGAAAGGATACAGAAAATGGAGACAAATGCATGATTGAGGAAGCAATGACTGAAATTTTCCCAAATGTTGCAAAAAAATGAAATTATAGGTACAAAAGTCACAGCAAACTTCAAGCAGGATCAATATAAAGAAAGCCACATATCAGAGGCAAACTGCTGAAAATTAAAGATAAAGGAAAAAAAATCTTTAAAACAGACTGAGACAAAAGACATTACAGGGGAGTATCAATACTTTGACGGCTGCTCTCTCACACAAAGAATAGTTGCCCAGAAGGCAATGGAATGACATCTTTAAAGAACTGAAGAAAAAAAAATTGTCAGTCTTTAACTCTGTATCTGGTGAAAATATCCTTCAAAACTGAAGGCACAATAAAAAATTCAGATAAATAAAATTTGAAAGATTAAATGCCAACAGATCTACCCATTCAAGGGGCAAAGAGTTTTCAGGCTGAAGAGAAATTACACTGAATTGAGACTTGGCTCTACAGAAAGAAATACCAAACACCCAATATGGTAAATATGCACATAAATGTGAACCTAGCTTTTTTCTTCTCTCAATTTCTTTAAAGGATAATTTATAGATGACAGATTTAAATTTACAAGTATAACATAGGGGAAAATCTTTGCCACTTGGGTTAGGCAAAGATTTCTTAGATATAGCATGAAAAGTAAGATCCATTAAAGAAAACAATTGATAAATTTAACTTCAAAATTTAAAACTTTTTAAAAAGCTCTGCCAAAGATACTGTTTAGAGAATGGAAAAAAAAAAACAAGGCAGAGACTAGGAGAAATATTTGCAAAAGACATAACTGACAAAGAATTTATATCCAGAATACATAAAGAACTTTAAAAACTCTACAAAAGTAAAAAACAACCCATTTTCTCAAATGGAAAAAAACTTGAACAGACAATTCATCAAAGAAGGCATATGGATGGCAAATAAGCAGATAAAACAATGATACAACATCTTTAGCTATTAGGAAAATATTAATTAAAACAACAACGAAATGCTACTATACACATATCAGAATGACCCCTTCCCCCCCAAAAAATAAAAACAAGTGATAGAAGGAATGAGAAGCAACTGCCACCCTCATAGAGTACTGGTGGGATTGCAAAACAGTAAGGCCACTTTGTACAGTTAAACCTACACTTACCACAAACATATACTTACCATATGATCCAGCAAGTCCACTCAGATATTTCCCAAGAGAAATGAAAATTTATTTAGACAAAAAATGCTAATAGCAGCTTTAGTCACAACTGGGTGAAATGATAAATTGTGGTATATCTGTACAAAGGGATGCTTCTCAACAACAGAAAGGAACAAACTCAATATATAGATGAATTTCAAAGCCATTATGCTAAGTGAAAGTCTGTTTCAAAATGTTAAATACTGTAGGATTCCATTTATATGACAGCTGGAAAAAGACAAAACTATAAGGACTGAGAACAAATCAATGGTTGCCATGGAGAAGGGTTTAACTACAAAGAGGTAGCAAAAGGAAAATTTTGGGGGGTGATGGAACAGTGCTGTATCCTGATTGTGGTGGTGGTTATGCAAATCTATACAAAGTTAGAACAATACACCAATATAAGGTCAATTATTTATGTAAATGTAAATTTAAAATATAATTTTTAAAAAAGAAAACACAGATTGAGATACCACCATATACCCACTAGAATGACTAAAATTAAAAGTACCAATACTACCAAATACTGTCAAGATTGTGGAGAAACAGGAACTCTCATTTATTGCTGGTTAGAGTATAAAATATTCCAACTACTTTGGCACATATTTTTGATAAAGTTATATGTAAGCCTACCTCATGATCCAGAAAAAAAAAAAAAACCTATAACACAAAAAGACTTGTACAACAAATGTTCAAAGCAGCTTTAGGGGGATTATGGGAACATGGCCAAAGTGTTAGGCAGATAAGGCTTAGCTCTCACTAAAACAACAAAGAATAAGCCAGAGGCTGCCTTGGGGACCTGCTTTGGGACACAGCAAACCAGGACACTGCTTACCAACTCCCAGAAGAGTGAAGGTCAGAGACACGAAGAAGCCAAAACAAGTAATTGTGAGTTATTAAACCTCCCAGCTGCCAGGAAGGGCTCCCCACCCCCACCCCTGAAATATTAAGCAAGGGTTAAACTCCTGGTGAGTTGTATGTAACTGAGTATAACAGACGTTTACCTCCATGGGAAGGTGCTCTGAGTCATCTAGGAGGGTATGGACAGATAGGGAAGACAGGAATAATTGTGGGTTGCTTACCTTGGTGGCTGCAAGTGGCACACATACCCAGCCCTCAGAGTGGATAGACTAGGTGGAGCCCCAGGCTTCCTGCTCCAAACATAAGTGTGACAGCAGATTCCCTGTGAGGAGGAAGGGTCTGGGAGGGTGGAGAGTGATTTCTTTGCTGTGAGTTTAGCCAGCTGGGCGGCCCCCCAAATACCTGAAGGGACCCTGACTCAATAGGGAGAGGGGAAGGGGATCCCCTCAGGCAGGCAGCCATGCCCAGCCACCTAGGTAAAGATTGGAATTACGTTAGTGAGGAGGCAGACACAAGCAGCAATCAGCACCAGGCCAGATGACTGCAGGGAATCTAACCTGCCCAAGGGAAAAGGGGTGGATAGTCTTCTGAAAGGTTAATTAGTCCAAGGAAGCAGAGTAGTCTAGTGGAAGGATTCCTGCCTAGCACATAAGAGGTCTCTGGTTTGATTCCTGGCTCTTCCTTGAGAAGGGAGCCATCAAGTTATCAGGCATCCAGCTGAAGCTTTTTTTTCAAAGATTTATTTATTTTATTACATATCTCTCCACCCCCTGCTGTGGCGACGCACCGAGAGTAGTCACTGCACAGGCGCGGCTTTCCCCGCTTGTGGGCGGCTTCTGCTTCTATTCACGGCCGGCTTCAGTTCGCGGGTGGCTGGCTGCGCTCCATTTGCGGGCAAACTGCCCTGCCCATGGTGGCTTTTGCCCTGTCTGTGGCAGCTTTTTTCCCTGCCCATGGTGGCTCTGGCCCACCCATGGCGGTTTGCCATGCTCAAGGCGGTCTGCCCGCTAGGAGAGGTCCCCGGGAACCGAACCTGGGGCCTCCCATGTGGTATGCCGGTGCCCTATCCACTGGGCTATCCAGCCGGCCCCCCAGCTGAAACTTTATGACAGGGAACATACAGACATTTTCTTTGTATTAGCTTTTCTTGGATCTCTTATTTAAA
>PVKH010022449.1:0-14100 GCA_004027955.1 Chaetophractus vellerosus
GCTCCCGTCCCTCCCCTCTCACCGCCAGCCTGTTCCCGCTCCAGGTTCTGCTTCTGGGGAGCCTACACGAAAGCACCAGCTGCAGGGTGAACTGTGTCCCCAGAAGACTCCTGTAGGTCCCGACCCCTTCCGTGAAGGGGCCTTATTTGGAAATAGGGTTGCTTTATTTCAACAAACCTATTTTATTGGTACGTATTAATCAAGCATACAATTTTTCCACTTTTTAAAAACTATTTTGTACATTTAGTAATTGAAAATATAAATAATTAAAAACTAAAAAGTAAACACAGATGAATAAATACATTTCTCAATGAAATGTACTGGATACATACACATTCTTTTTTTAAATCAAACAATATGTTACACAGTATATCGGGTTCATAGTAACTCCATCATCCAGTATTTGTCCTTTTGTGTCTGGCTTGTAAAGAATACAATATCCAAAGTGCACAATCAATGGTATTTGGTATAATCACAGAGTTGTAGAAATAGGGTTTTTAAAGCTGTGCTTAGCTAAGAGGACGCCCTGGTCCAGTATGAGTGGAGTCCTTACACGACGGGGAGGAGAGACAGACAGACAGACACGGGGAGACAGAGGAGGCAGACTGGGCACTGCAGCTGGAACCCCAGCACGCCGAGGACGGCGGCAGACACCGAAGCTGGGGGCAGGAAGGAGCCTCCTGCGGGTTTCGGGGCACGGCAGCCCCGTGGCTCCTTGGTTTCAGTCTTCTGGCCTCCAGAACCCTGAGACGACAAACTCCCGACGTTTTAGAACCGGTTCGTGGCGGCCGCAGGAGACTCGACAGCAGGGCCCAGGCTGTCCACGGTCTCAGCGTCACGCCCCTCTAACTTGCAGGGGCCTCTGCCATCCCCCAAGCCATAACTCCCAGAGCTGGCGTGCTTCTGGACTTCATTCTGTCCCATTTGTCCGTTTATCCATCTGCATCGCAGTGCCGTGCTCTCCCAAGTGCTGTTTGTATAAAGAAGACGTCCTCGCCCTGGTGATGGCAGTCACGTGTTTCGAGGAATTTCTCCATTTCATCTGAGTTGTCACGTTTATTGGTATAAAATCGTTCACAGCATCTTGTTACCTTTTGGATGTCTGTAGGCTCTGAAGTGAGGCCCCTTTTCATTTCTGATCATTGTTCTTATTCTTGATTTGTATCATCTTAAGTTTTGTGCAGTCTTGTTATTTCCTTCCTTGTAGTTTCTTTGGGCTTAACTTTCTCTTTTTAATTAGCTCCTTAGATGCTTACATCAATACTTTTCAACTCCTCTTCTTTCATAATATAATGCATTGAAAACTGTCTCTATATCCCGTAAGTTTGCCGCCCCCCCCCCCCCCCGCTGTCTGTGTCCATTCGCGGGTGGTCTCCTGTGTCTGTTTCTTGCCTTCTCTTCTCATTACTCTCCTCCAGGCTTCACAGGGATTCGATCCCAGGGAGCTCCGATGTGGGCGAGAGGCGCCCCACCACTTGCGCCACCTCAGTTCCTGGTTTCCGGCGCGTCTCGCTTTGACTCTCCCCTGCGTCTCTCTTGCAGCCCGGCTCGCCTGTTCGCCTTTTACCAGAAGGCCCCAGGGGCCAAACCCGGGACCTCCCATATGGCAGACGGAAGCCCAATCGCCCGAGCCACAACCGCTTCCCCCATAAGTTTTTATATGACATATTTTTCGTTATCACCTGTTTCAATATCTTTTCTAATTTCGACCAGTATTTCTTCTTTGAAGCTTTAATTTTTGCAAGCTTGCCGCTTAATTTGCAAACCTTGCGTGTTTTCTGTTTATCTTTCTGTTATCCATATCTGGTGGTATCCTCCCGTTGTCAGGGAGCACATTCTGTACGACTTCAGTCCTTTCTCGTTGCTGCGTCCTCTCTGGACCAGGATCTGGCCTGTTTGTAACCGTTTCCGTTGCTAGGCACACGGCATTCTACGCGTTTCAGTTGTCCAGGAGGCTAATGATGTCCTTGAAATCTCCTCTCAACTTACTTACATGATTTATTTTGCCTGCTTTTTTTTAATCGCTTACTGAGTGAGGTGAGTTAAAATCTCCAAGTCTGAGTGTAGATTTGTCTGTATTTCCTTTTAGCTTTGCCAAGCCTTGTTTTTGCTACGTTATTAGTGTTAGGACAGGGTTGTCATGTCTCTTTCTGTTGATCCTTTCATTATTATTAAATATTTCCCTTATCTCTAGAAAATATCTCATTCCTTAAAGTCTGCTTTTCTCTGCTATCCATTTAGCTATCCCAGCTTTCTTTTAGTTAATGTTTGCAAGGTGTGTCATCTTTCCATTTCCTCTTTCTGTGTGCTCTAGTTATGTCTCTTACAAACAACATTTTAAAGAAAACCTGATTGACAATATTTGGAGTGATTAATCCATTTAACTTGTAATTAATTACTGATATAGTTGTATTTAAATCTGCCTTTGTTAGTATTTGTCTTCTGTTTGACCCTCCTGTGTTTCCCTTTATTATTCCTTTTCTGCCATCTTTTGGACTAATCAGGTGCTTTTATTTCATTTTACCTCCTCTATCAGCTTTTTAGTTAAATACATTTGTATTAATCTTTTAGTGGTTATGATATTACAACATGGATTATTGACTTATTACAGTCTGAGTTAAATAGTAATCCCACCACTTCCCAAACGATGCAAGAATTTTACAGTAGTTTAACCGCATTTACCCCTGACTGCCCTTTGTGCTATGGTCGTCATGTATTTTGCTCACACGTATATTAGAAAGATCTCTAATTCTGTTATTTTGAAATGGCCTGTTTCTTTTTCTGACCACCTGTTTACCCACAGGGCTCTGCCTCCTTCCATAGTTCTGGATTCCATCTGGTATCATTTTACTTTTGTTCAAAGCTCTCCTTGCTGGCTGGAATTGCCTCTATGCCAGTGAAGAACTCTAGGTCGGCAGTGTTTTCCTTTCAACATTTTAAAGATGTCATTCCATTGTCTTCTGGCTGCTGTTGTTTCTGATGAGGAATCAGCCATAATTTTTAAAAAACGTGTTATTGTGGTAACATACATACAACTCAAAATCTCTCATTTTAACCACTTTCAATTGTACAAATTCAGTGATATTGATTACATTCAAAATAGTGCGCTGTCTTTTATTGATATTCCTTGAAAATCATGTCTTCTTTTCTGATAACTTTGTAGGCTTCCTCTTGGTATTTGCATTTCGGCACTTTGGCCATGATGTGCACAGGTTTTCATTGTTGTTGCTTTAAATTCATACTTCTTGGTTATCACTTAGCTTCTTGAATCTATGATTTGATCTCTTTCATCAATTTTGGAATATACTTGGTCACTTTCTCCTTAAATATTGCTTCTGCCCTATTCTCACTACTCTCTTTTTCTGGGATTTTAATTCTATGTATGTTAAACATCTTCTTTCCACTTATATATTATATTTTTTCCTGATTTTTACATTTTTTTCTCTTTGTATTTTAATTTGGACACTTGCTATTCACCTGTCTCTGAGTTCACTAATTCTGTTTTCCACTGTGTACAGTCTTGAGCATATCTAATGCATTTTCAATTTTTTTTATTAGAGAAGTTGTAGGTTTACAGAAAAATCATGCAGAAAATATCGAGTTCTCACATAGCCCCTCCCTTATTAACACTTGGAGGTCTAATGCATTTTTAATTTCAGAAATAATTTTTCAGTTAGAGAATGTTTGATTCTTTCTCTTAGCCTTCTCATCCATTTTGTTCATCTTTTCCTCTATTTTCTTTAACATATTTATAATAGTTATTTTAATATGTGCCTGCTAACTCCAACATGTAGGTTATCAGTGGCTTATCTTTTATTGCCTGGCTTAATTCTCTTGATTATTGGCTATATTTTCCCATGTCTCTCCATGTCCCTGTTTTTTTATTACATTCCACACATTGTGCATAAAAGAACAGTAGCGGCTGTAAACCATACCATTTTCTCTTTGAGGGTTCCTCTTTCTTGGTTAGGTGGATGGTGTGAGGGACTGGTGACTTCCAGCACACCTCAAGGTGTGTTTCAGTCTTTCTGAGACTCGGTCCACTTCTGCTTCGTCTCTGATTAGGTCAGGCCCCCCGCCCCCGAGCCTTCACCTCATGGTCTGGTCGATGTTTCCCCCTAACCCCTGAAAGAGTGTGTGCTTTAGTCTGCCAATGCAAAGTACCAGAAGTGGGTTGGCTTTACAAAGGGCATTTATTTGGGGTAAAAGCATATAGTTCCGAGGCCGTGAAGAGTCCAACTCAAGTTGCCTTAAGAGGTGCTTTCTCACCAAAGTCAGCTGCCACGTGGTGAAGCAAGACGGCCACTGATCTCTGCCGAGGCTTCCGCCTTCAGGAGCTGTGGGCAAACCAGGCACAGGGCTTGATTCTCATCAGGCCTCCTTGCTCAGTCTCGGCAGCTCTGCTTCGCCCCGAGTTCGGCTGTGGACTCTCAGACCTATGGCTCGTCTCTCCCTGGGCCTCAGCTCTTTGAGCCTCTCTGGGGCTTCTCTCCCTGCAGCTCAGCTGTGGGTGAAACTGGAGTCCTCTCTGTCACATGGCAGGATCAAATAAGGGGTCTCCCTTTTCCTGTGTCTCTCTCTGTGTGTCTCCATTTATATCAGACCCAGCCAGAGGGCAGAGATGCAAGCTAGTCCAGGCCCCACTGCCAAACCCCAGTCACAAGCCCTCAACCCATCTTATCAAGTTATCTAATCAAAGGACCCTCAACCAAATTTACTGCAATCAAAGGGTGTCACCCACAGGAATAGATTCATTTAAAAACATTATCTTTCTCTTTTGGGGAATCATAAACTAACATCACAGTGTGGGAGATTCAGTCTTGCCCTTCAGAGGTCTCGAGCTTAGCTCTTCAGCTTCTCTGTCCTCACCCCTGGAAAGCCTTGGCAGGACCCTGGGGGAAGGATTCACCCATGTGTTTGGGGCAGGTCCACCCCTCCAGTCTCCTCTACACCATGAAACGGCAAGAGATTTCACTTGACCTTGTAGAAGTTTCCAGACCCAGCCTTGCATGTCACCCTAGAACTCAAAAAGCATCTGACAGCCAAAACCAACTCTGCACTCTAGCTTCCGTACATCCCGCTTATCTCCCAGCCCAAAAGAGCCGACACAATCGGGCATCTCTTTTCCTGGGAGACCCCACTGCCCAGGCCAAGCCCAAGCCTTGACGCTCTCCCAGGACTGGCCCCAGAGAACGCTGGCCAGTTGTCTCACCTACCTGAAAAAGGGCGCTTCCTCTCTGGAACCCGAGTTCCTCAGGTCCCCAATGCTTTACGGCTCTCCAATGCCGTATATATATTGTAATCTACTCTGCAGCAGGTTTACCTGGTGTGATGTACAACTTCTCAGTGAAGCTGAGTGTCTTTACTGCTACCTTTTCCTTAAAATAACAGTTCTTAATTTACCCATCTTCTCTTTAAGATATTCTCCTTTATTATCTTCTAGGAGCTTTATGATTTTGCTTTTCATATTTAGAGTGATAACCCACCTGTGAGTGGAGAGAGACAGGTGTGTCTCACCTCTTTGTCTATTTTTGGAAAAGCTGTCCTTTATGGCTTTGCAGTGCCATGTTTGTCGTATGTCAACAGGATCTGCTTCTAGGCTCTGTTTGGTCTATTTGTCTATCTTTGTAGGTTTTTCTTTTTATAATCCTTATCTAAAGGCTAAATCCTTCAAGGCTGTACAATTTTGAATGATATTTACCCTGGAATTTGTAGACATTCTTTATTGGTTTAGGGAATTTCTGTATTATTCATACTATGCTAATACTGACATTTTTGCTACAATACCATGAAAATCCTTGCTTTCTATGAAAGCATGGATCAAAAGTAACAGGAATAATGGGAAGACAAGTTTTGGGGGGAGACTACTCAAAACCTGTGGCTCTCCACCACTGCTGTCACCCAGCTTCTCCGTCAGCCGGCCCTGTGCCGCCTTCAAACCTGGCTTGGGATTTTTATTTCAACAAGTCAGTCCTTCAAGGACTTCATGTCAAATTTCTTTGCATTTGAACATATGATCCAGAGGACAGGCATTTTCATTTTTTTTCAATACACATAATTAATAAATTTTATTATAAAAACCTTGAGTACTTGAGTAGTAAGGTAGTAGGTGTTTAAAAAGATTGTTTCGGTTCTAGAGCACTGACAGATGACAGTGTACAAGAGGACATACACAAAATCAAGGATAATTAAAATATTACATACGTTCAGGCTGGCAGCTTCCTTTTTTTGTGTTGAATCCTCCACTTTTATTACACTACCAGTCGAACATGTCTGTACTCCTTGCTTTGGATACAAGACTTCATCTTTTTCTTGGTGTTTGTCAGAAATAACGTGATCGCCACCAGAGAAGCTACATATGCTGTAGCTAGAGAACTCCCGGGACGACTTCCAGACGGGGATGGTGCACCTGCGGGTTTGATTGGCAGGCTGGAGGTTAGAGATGGAGATGATAAGGCACATCTGTCACAGCTTTCTATAACACTTCTAGCCACCAACCATGGCCGACTCTCCAAAAATTCTCCCATCTCTGCTTAAGGCTTTCCAGCCCACAGCTTAGGTAGATAACGAATATGCACCCAAGTTCCCATGTTATCACGTTTTAAGATACTCCCGTACCGTGCAAATGGTAATAATATATAGGGCACAGATGTTTGAGGAAATCCAAACGCACCACCCTCGTGTCATCGGGGTGATCTGCTGAAGTCAGGGAACCCCCCTGGGCAGGAGATAATGTAGTCTTTTGTGGTTGTCCAATATTGCTGAGCTAAACATACTTTGTACTGTTCCAGGAGTAGTTTTTACACTCCAACGAGAGGGTTCTGCATTACTGAAATGTTCGGTGGTCTTCTTGAAGTTCAAGGGCTTGACCCAAGTCCTGGGCTAGAAATCTCGTCATGTATGCTTCTAACTAGTGGAGCTCCAATTTTTTTTAAGGAGGTACCGGGGATTGAACCCAGAACCTTGTACATAGGAAGCAAGCACTCAACCACTGAGCTACATCCGCTCCCCAATGAGAGCCGTGTTTGTTTGTTTGTTCTCATTCCTTTGTTTTTAGGAGGTACCGGGAATCGAACCTGGGGCCTCATACATGGGAAGGAGGAGCTCAGCCACTGAGCTTCGTCTGCTGCCCTGGAGCTCCACTCTTGTCTTCGAGCTGGTACAACTGGTTGTGGTGGTGACCCTCCTGCAAGTGGAGGTGACCTCATTTCCGTTACTCCTACCGAAGGGCCACTAATTGCTGGAGGTCGTGGGGTCACTGGCCACTCTCCCATTAGACACCCAGGGAAGAACTGGGCGTTCACTCTGGCTTCGGAGAGGTGGGCGAGCCCAGCACCATCGGTTCAGGGCCGGCGGCGGCTACGCGCATCTTAGGACCGTCACTGTTTTCAGAAATGGTGGGAACTCTCCCACCAGTAGGCTGGCGCCGCCTCCTTTTCATCGCCCCTTAATGCAGAGGGAAATGTCTCCCCGGCGCTTTCATTTGTCCCCTCAGCTTCCCCAGAGGGCTTCCCGCGATGGACGCTGTATCCGTCCCTAAAAGACGCCTCCTCCTGAGACTCCCAGCTTTTTCTCTAAGGTCTTCATACTTCCCAAGACTTTCTCTTCAATTGCAGAAATGCTAACTGCCATCATCTTCAACCATTAATATGCTCAGAAAAAAATGTGTCTAAACAAGTATAATTCTTTGATTACGCTGACATTCTCTCATTTACCAATTGCATTAGCCTAGTTTGCATTTTATGAACATGCGTTGTAGCAAAAATGGGTCCATTTTAATACCTTAATATTGAATATTATTGAACAATGTTCAATAACAATGTTTCTGCATCTTTGGATTTCATTAGGGGATTTTCCTCCATTAATCAACTAGCGTATCAAATGACGTTCTTTGATTTTGTTTTCTAATAGTGAAACAACCTTGCATTCCTGGAGTAAAACTATAATGTTAACTTTGTGTCATTACTTTAAAACACTGCTGTGTCTGTGGCACTTTTCTTTGCCACTCGTGTTCAGGGTGTGATTGTCGTATCACTCTCCTTTCTCACGTCATCACTGGGTTTTGGTCCCAAGGTTACGTGAGCCCGTGTCGCTGAGAAGGTTCTTGTGCTGGTGCTAATTTTCATTTTATTTTGGTATAGCAGCTGGTGACACCATGTGGGCCTAGAGTTGTCTTTGTAGGTTGACATTTTAGTCTCAATTCCTTTCATTGTTACAGAATTATTCAGCTTTTCCAAGTCATGTTTCCATTTTGGTACATTGTACTTTTCTAGAAATTTATCTACATTTTTAGATTAACAGCGTAAATCTGTTCCTAATATCCTCTTATTATCTTCCAGTGAAGATCTGGGTTATTTGTGTCCCTTTCTCTCATGCTCAGTTTTGCCAAACGTTTCTCAATTTTGTGGGTCATCTCAAACAAACAGCTTTTGGTTTCCTCGAGCCTTTCTACTGAGCACATGTCTTCTGTTTTTTCGAGTTCTGCTCTTATTATTATTTGTCTTCCTTTGTGGCAGAGTTTATTTTGTTGTTCTAATTCTAACATCTTGTCATGACTACTTAACTTACTAAAGTTTATATTTCCTCATTTTCAAATACTGACATCCTGACTGTACAATTCATGAAAACATAAAGGCTATTGAACTTTATACCAGTTTTAATACAACAATTTGTTTTTATTCAGTACATTGACTCTTTTAACCTCAAATACACTAAATTAATACAATATAAGAAGAGATATTTTGGCATCTTGGTTTCAGACAAAGACACTCATTTTGGTACTTGACACAGTTTTTAGTCAGAGCGTACTGTGTGATGCAGTTTGAATTGCATGATATGCAGTTTGGATGAACCCAGAATGGTTTGCACACCAAGGAAGAGAGGCAGAGAGGGGCGTTTTCTACGCGTCAGCCTCTTGTGAGTTTAAAGCTGCTCTCAGGTTTAGCTTCGAGTTTGCCCTTCGGATGTTTCTCTGAGCTACACTTTTAAGCGTGGTTTGACTTCACGACAATTGTGACGAATCGGTTGGTTGACAAATTGGTGAAGAAAATGATACAAGAAAAGGGGTGGGAGGGAGAAAGGACCTTCACTGCACTGCGCCTTGTGCACCGGCTGAATCCATCCATTTCCCGCTGCCGTTTTCACCCTTCCACGAAACCTCTTTCTGCTTGTTAAAATTGTTTTGGTGTTTTGATCTATCTTGAGCAGATCAAAATTTTTCACGTTAAAATTTACAGAACTATTATTTTGTCTATTTCTTTTCACTAGTGGCCGAGTTTTGGGAGAGATATACTGTTCTCGTGGGGTTCGGGACACATGTGCACTTAAGCCAGACGTTTTCCCTCCATACTTCCACGCTTCTTTAAGTCCTTCTCCTGGATTTGACACGTAGTACTT
Source organism: Chaetophractus vellerosus (assembly GCA_004027955.1). Lineage (NCBI taxonomy): Eukaryota > Metazoa > Chordata > Mammalia > Cingulata > Chlamyphoridae > Chaetophractus > Chaetophractus vellerosus. The sequence continues at coordinate 9,397 of PVKH010022449.1, forward strand.
GCATAGTTTCTTGAACCGTTTGACATTGCTGCTTTCATAGGTAAAAAAAACAGTCCAATATTATATCATTCAGCCTAAAAGTTCAGTTAAAAGTATTTCTCCATGTTACCTCGTGTTTTTTCAACCATATATTTGAATAGCATTTTTTTACATCCAAACCTATGTGAATTTTCTTGTTAAAATTTTTTTCTGGATTTCTAGAATAGCTGCATTCTGGGCAGAGAATATTTCTATACGACTTCAATCCTTGGAAATGGCTTGAGACTCACTTTATGGCCAATCTTTTGGTAACATGCCGTGTGTCCTTGAAAAAATACCTATTTTCCAATGTTGATGAAGTGTTCTTTTAACGTCCCGTAGGAAAAGTGTTTGAATCATGCTCCTCCGAGATTCTATGTCCTTTTATTGCTGCAGGAAGAGTTGACCAGAGGCCCCGGGGCCTTGGCACCCAGGTCACGCTTCCACAGGCTGCTCCCAGCCGGCGACCGGGCTGGGTGGGGAAACCGAGCAGGTGGTTCCCGGGACACCTGGGGCTCCCCGATGGAAGACACAGACATAGGGAGCCCCCGCTGGCCTGGCTGAGCTTTCCTAGACCACATGGCCAAGGACCACCTCCCAGCTGCTCTCTGCTGCCAGTGCTCTGGGGAACTCTCTAGAAGGACCCGCCCATGGGCCTGGGGCTATCTCCCTGCAGCTGTGAACTCCAGCAGCCTGGGTCTTGCCAGGCTCAGCCCTTCCCCACCTCCAGGTGTCTGTGGGGCACCCGTGGGCTGCCCCCTGCACGGTGCCCTCGAGACCCCACCAGGCAGTGGGCCGGGGCACCTGGAGGACGCACGGCCCTCACCTGTGTCAACTGCCTTGAGCATCACTTTGTTTTCATTTTGTCTGGGTTATTTGTCGGGGGCGGGGTATAAATCCATTTCTGTCACTGTGCCTTGAGCAGAAGCGGAAGTCTCCCGATTGCCTTTTTTAAATTAATTTTTTTATTTTAAGCTAAGGGTAGATTTGCATGCAGTTTTAAGAAATAGCAGGGAGAGATCTCATGTGCCCTTCACCCAGTTTCCCCCAGAGGCAACACCTTGCAAATACACCACGTTGTAGAGAGCACAAACCACAACCGGGACCCCGCAAGTGCTGCTGTCCAGGCACAGAGGCTTCCAGAGGATTCTTCCATTGCCCTGCTCCGGCCAGCCTGCCCCCCACCCCCGCCCCCAATCCCAGGCAGCCGCTAAGCCCTTCTCCATCTCTATCTCGGTCATTTCAAGAAGGTTCTAGAAACAGAACCGTACAGCACGTGACCTTTTGGAGTGGCTGTTTGCACGCGGCATCGTTCTCTGCAGCTGCGTCCGGTGGGGGGGTCTCAGGTGCTTCCTTTTTATCGCCGGGTTGTTTGCGTGATCTGGGCGTCCACGGTCTGTTCGCCCCCTGTTGGCTGACTCCGGCTTGGGGTTATTAGGACTATCCCAAAGCAATCGCTCCACAGCTGTTTTACGTGAGCTGCTCTGGGCCTCACGTGTGGACACAAATCTTCATTTCTTGGGGGCGCGTGCAGGACTGCAGGTGGAAGGCAGTTTTCCAGGGCGGCGGCACCACTTCACGTTCCCGCCAGCGCCGTGGGAGTGCCCAGTTTTGGTTCTTGATGAAGCAGCTGTGCTCTTTATCACCAGCAGCGGTTTTCGCCTGGAAAGGTATTTTATCTGATATTAACATAGCAACATCTTTTTGTTCGTCTTCTACCCCCTACTTTTGATCTTTCTATGCCATCTGCTGTGGATGTGACTTTTATAAATAGCATATGCCTGAAGTTTTAAAATTCAAATCGACAAACTATTTTTTATGGCCAGCTTAGACCATTTACATTTATTTGTGATGGATAATACATTTGAAATTGTTTTTGCAATATTGCATTTTTAAAACTTGTTCATCTTTTCTGTTTTTCAATGTTTTTTGCCTTTTTGTAAAAATCAATAGTTAAATCTGCCTGTGAACAAGGATTTTTGTACATTCTTCTATCCTTTGTTTTCTTCCCTCTAGTCTGCACATTAAGTTTTCCAGGACTTTGATTTTCGGTTATTATTGATATTTTCTTTGGCATAATTTTTAAATTTCAAGACAATAGAGCATCCTACCAAGCTAAACTACTCTGTACCTTGTGTCTCATAGCATACGTGCCATTACCCGAGAAACTCAGTCCACGCAGGAGAACATCAAGCTGGTCTCAGGGCAACACACAGAAAACAGTAACTGCAACCTACGTTAGAACACAGCAGCTTATCTGCCACCCGTTATGCAGACATCTTACAGTCTAGAGACAAATAGAGTGGCACACAATAGTGTGATTATTAGCAGCAGTGATTTTTCCACAGTTTAGTTTTAGCTTTATTTAGAAAGTGTTACATATGTGCATAGCTACACACAATGTACATTATGATCATGTACAGAAACAAATGAACTTTGAGTACTCACATTAAAAGAGAGAAAGATAAAATTTTGCTGAGTATAGAAAGGAAGTGCAATTAGAAGTCATTAAGCAAGGCTTCATTTCTATCAAAATCAGAATAGGAAATACTAAATATGTTGTCTGGGGATAGAGGCATGGGTGGTAAAGCTATAATGAGATGCAGAGAAATTTGAAAATAACATGAAATTCAGGACTATGTCTGCCCTCGCAGGAGAGGAGGGGGTATGACCAGGGAACGCACGGGGGGCCTCTCAGATGCCAGACTGCTCCATCTCAGCCTGGACGCTAAGAGGGTTTCTAAGTAGTGCATTATCAATCTGTTCATTATTACCTATTAAAATAATAATGTGTAACACGAATCTGTTAGTATAGTGCATTACCTTAGGTTAAACTCTTCTTGAAACCTGCAACTTACCTCACTTGGTCGTGATGTATTATTTTTTAATGTCTTGTTGGATTCTTTAGGCTAACGAGACTTTTGCATTGTTAGTCACAGGTGAGATAGGGTTCAGCTCCCTTTTTTGTGCAATGATTGTCCCTTCATAAAAAGAATTTGTAAGTTTTATTTTTAAAGATTTGCCTGATGTATCCTGGGAAACCATCTGTGATAGCTCCCTCCCTCCTTCCCTCCCTCCCTCCCTTCCTTCCTATCTCTCTGCTCTTAGCTTTCTCTATTTCATGTAATTTGATCTGTCTAAATTTTTGTTCTATTGTGGCAATTTTGGTAAATTATATTTCAATAAAATTTTATCCAATTCTCCTAGGTTTTCCAAATTTATTTGTGTAGACTTGTGCAAAGCAGATCTTAATAAGTTTAAAAATTCCTCTATTTTGATGGTTATTTCCACCTTGACATTCTAATTTTGTGTGTTTGTGCTTTCCTGTGTGACTTTTAAAAAAAATTTGGTTTGCCAATGATGTATCAATTTTGTTGACTTTTTTAAAAAAAGAGAAACAGCTCTCTTTCTTTTTCCCCAAGGTTTATTTACTTACTTATTCCCCCCTCCCCTGTTGTTTCTGTACTTGCTGTCTGCTCTCTGTCTGTGCGTTGTGTGCTCTCTGTGTCTGCTCGTCTTCACTTTTAGGAGGCGCGGGGAACCGAACCCGGGACCTTCCCTGTGGGGGGAGGCGCTGCGTTGTGTTTTGAGGCATAGATCTTCATGGCAGTTATGTCCTTATTGGGATTTAATACTTGGCGCCTGTCTACATTTCCTGCGGGCGCCATGACAAAGCACCACAAACCGGGCAGCTTAAAAAGACACGCGCGTTCTCACGCAGTTCTAGAGGCCCGAGGCCCGACGCCGAGGCGTGGGCAGGGCGGCACTGCCCACAGGCTCCCGGGGAGCCCCTTTCCTCACCTCTTCCTGGCGGTCCGTGGTCTGTGGCCTCTGCCCCGTCTCCACATGGCCTCCTCCTCTTGGTCTTCTTGGGGACACCTGTGGACAAAGGCCGGCCCTGCTCCACTGTGACCTCAGCTCGGCTACCTCCACCTGCATCGCTGTCTCCCTGGAGCCACAAGCTGAGGTGCTCCAGCCCACCTGTTGGGGTGCAGTTCAAGTCTAACGGCATTCTACAGTGTCCCTCTCTGTCCCACCCAACCCGCTTTCACCTTATCCTACCATGCTTCGTCCAAGCTCGCAATCCCTGCTTTCTTTTTATTTGCATCTTGGCACAGCCTGCCCATCTTTTTCATTTTAGCCTTTCTCAATTCCTTTTTCAAGTGTGTTTCTTGTATACATCGTAGACTCAGATCATGTTGTGTTAGCCAATTTGAAATTATTTTATAGATGTATGAGTTATGCCTATTTATGTTTATTGATATGTTCGATCTTTGCTCTCGGTTCTGTCATTTGTGGTTTCATATTATATTATGCTTGTTTATTATTTTAAGATTTATTTTAGTTATTTCCTCCCCTACCTCTCGTTGTTTGGCACTTGCTGTCTGCTCATTGTTTGCTCGTCTTCTTTTTAGGAGGTATTGGGAACTGAAAACGGGACCTCCCATGTGCTAGGCAGGTACCCAACAGCTCGAGCCACCTCCGCTCCTGCTTGTTGTGTCTCTCATTGTGTTTCCTTGTGGTTATTCCTCATTGCGTCATCTCGATCCGTCATCTTGTTGCATCCCCTTGCCGCACCAGCCTGTCACGTCAGCTCACTGTCTTGCTCATCTTCTTTAGGAGGCACCGGGAACCAAACCTGGGACTTCCTACTGGGTAGGCGGGCACCCAACTGCTTGAGCCACA
>PVKH010022450.1:0-14097 GCA_004027955.1 Chaetophractus vellerosus
ATTCCAAAAATATAGATTAGATTATGTTTGTAAACTAATCTGTTCATCTGGGCATGATTAAGTTATGAGTAGGGCGTTAACTGCCACGTCAGTGAGACGTTGAGCCCCACCCCTCAGTGGGCGTGGTCTCAAGTATAAAAGGCTAGACAAGAGGCAGAGAGCAAGCAGATTGAGAAAAGCAGATTGAGAGAAGCAGAGATTGGAGAGAAAGCAGATTGAGAAAAGCAGATTGAGAGAAGCAGAGAATTGGAGAAGGAGATTTGAGAAGCAGTTCTGATGCTGGAGTGAGCCGTTCAAACGATAGTCTACAGCTGCTTTGTGGAGAGACGCAATGCATAGAAAGCCTCATGGTCTACAGCTGAACTCGTGGAGAAAACAGGAGCTAAGCCCGGAGAGAAACGCAGCCCCGGGAACAAAGGAATCCGGAAGCCTGAACCCTGGAGACGTCGGCAGCCATCTTGCTCCAAGACATGGACTTTGGTATGGGAAGAAATTTATGCTTTGTGGCCTGGTAACTGTAAGCTTCTACCCCAAATAAATACCCTTTATAAAGACCGACCAATCTTTGGTATATTTCGAAAGGCACGCCTGTGGCTGACCAAAACATAGTGCTATGATGTTTCAATCAAAAACCAATGGATTCTCTGAAAAATAAAAGTGAAGAGTAGCAAGATAGTTTTAGGATTGATGTTAGTTTTATTTTTAGGTCACATTTATGTGCAATTCCAGTTTAGTCACTGTAAATTGACTGAAAAACTGACTACTTCAGTTAAAGCCCAATAACCATAAAATTTATGACATTAATGATCAATGTGTGGCAGTGACCTCCTTTCCCTCTTTTCTCAAAACACAGACAAATGCCTGCTTGACATTGATTAGGCCCAATGAGTCAGATACACCTATTCAGAGATAGCTTTAAACTTGGCCAGAATTTGGTGAAATTATAATATGGTATATCCTACTCGTGAGAATATAAATTGGTTCATCTTTTTGGAAGAGCATTTGGTAATGTATCAAGAGTCTTAAAAAGGCATAGCAATTCTATTTTGTGCTCCCATCTTTGGAGAAAATAGTTTAGGTAAAGAGATGTATATCATAGCATATTTTAAAAAGAAGAAAATGGATATAACCTAATTATTGGGATATTAAGAAATAACCTAATATATGCTTGTGACCAAAGATAGAGTGAAAAAAGTAAAAAAAACTAAATTTTGAAATGATATATAGAGTATGACCTGAATTTTCAAATTATGCATAAAATAAGACCCAACAGGGGAGTGGATGTAGCTCAACAAACAAACAAACAAAAAATGAACAAATGAAAAAACAACTCTTATTGGGGAGCAGATATAGCTCAGTGGTTGAGCACCTGCTCCCAAGTATGAGGTCCTTGGTTCAATCCCTGGTACATTGAAAGAGATTCAATTATATCTAGGTAAAAAGATTATATCCTCTTACATAAACCATGTGCACATATCTAACTAATTCCTTTGAATAAATTCTTAAACATAGAAATGATTGAACATGAAGTATATATTTTAAGTGTTTTATTTCATATTTTCAAATAACCATCAAGAAGTTTTACATCAATTGTATATCTTCATTGTAAGAAAGCCAATTTCTACTTATGCCTACCTGACTTACTAGGTCTTTTTTACATTTTTCTTTATTGTCCAAATTATCTACATTTAGCATGAATGTTTTACTACTAAAAAATAATAATATATTGCACACATATGAAAAATGACTATGAGGATAAAGAATTAGAAATGTAGACTAAATAGTGTGTACATCCCATCCCTCAACAGTGATTATTGGGAGTTCCTTGAACTCATCATGAGAGCTCAACCACAAAGATCTGTCTACTTTCCTTTCTTTAGCTGATTGACATATATTTCTACTTAAGTGTTTCATCATCTATTTCACATTAAAAGTACAAAAATGGGGCTCCAAACCCAGCTCCCTCTAACCTTCCTATTTCTATCAGTGGTACCTCCCATCTCTCACACTTGAAGACTTTGCACCATCTTTGACTTCTCCCTCTTGGCCACCATATCCAGTTACTAAACATAAAATTTCCTGAATCTGCCCTCTGTCCTTTGTTTTCCATTCCCATAGTCCCCGCACAGCTGCCTATATTTAGTCTCGTTTAAGCAATGAAATATTTATTGAACACCTACTCCGTATTGCTATTATACTATAGCAGTGATATTGAGATGGATATTACCCCTACCCTCATGGAATTTATAGTCTAGTAGGGAAACAGACAGTAAATGTTAAATTATACAATTAATTATACAACATAACTACAATCATGGTAATGATCCACAGAAGGTCTAAGAATGATAATAGCAAGTGAGACCTAGTCTGGAGAGAAGAAATGAAGATTTCCTGAGAAAATGACATTGGCCTTGAGCTCTTAAGGAGTTGACATTAAGTGAGGCAGGGAGAGAGCAATCTAGGCATAAAGAACATCATGTTCGAAGAAGCTAAGGAGGGAAGGACCTGGGTCATTTGGGATGCTGGGGTAAAGCCAGTTTGGGTGGAGAGAGAGGAGAATGGCCTACCCTGGGCTGGTGAAGAAAGGTGGCCAGATCATGCAGCCCCTTGTAAGCTATGTGCCAGCCCTCTAACAGCCTCAAATTAGCCTCTCTGCCTCCAAGTGATGGCACCTTCATTTACTAGACTCACTAGAACTAGATACATCTTTCTAAAATACCTGTTGGAACATATCAGGTTCCTGACAAAAAGAAAAACAAAACAAAAAAGAGCAAACAAAAAAGCCCACAAAAACCATCTCTTAATGGTACACCACTGCAGGCAGACTCTAGTAGGCTTCTTGGGCTTTTAACCATAAATTTTAAACTGTTGTACCCAGATACACAGGTGGACTATGGCCCTTCTTGTTTTCCTTATTTCCCAATTAAATGCTTTCCACCTTTCTCTGATTATTTACATCAATTCCTCTTTTTAAAACTCATCTATGGGAATCTTCTTCTTTTTTGAGGCCTTATATAATTATTTTTTAATTTCATATTCATGTGACTTTTTTTTTTTGAAGTTCAAAGATTCACATGACTTTAAATATTTCTGGGGACATGGTGGAGTAAAATAAATGGATAAATAGATAATGTGGTACCTTGCAATATTTTTCATTGCCTGTTTTATTATAGCATACATTGTATTGCCACCTTGTTGGGGATTTATCTTTTTCCTCCAACTAGATTGTAAGCTGAATAATTATTCTCTATGTCTTTTGTATCCTCCACAGTGATTCACCAAATCCTACTTGATTACATGAAATAGGGGTCCCAGGCTTATTAGTTGTAATATATGATCTAGTTGATTTCCAGGTAGTACAACCATGGCACGAACTTGACTCTGAGTAAGGTGCTCGAATTCTCAGTCCCAGTATTCACCTTCAGCATTTCTCTCTGACCACCACATCTCAAGGGTCTCAGGGCTTTGGAGAACTAAAAATAGCCCTCCATAAAAAGGGATTAGAAAACTTAGGCCTGGGGTGTATGTATATGGAAGGGTGTTCAATTTAGAAACCCATAATTTAAGAAAGGAAGCAACAAATAATAAATGCATGCCTTTCCTATTATAGGTCTAGCTCCACTATTAAATATGAACATAGAGAGTGCAGCTAATAACATACAATCACTTTTTCAAAATAAAATTTTATTGAAGTATATCATACCTACATGCACATACTTAAACAATATGTATACAGTAAAAGCTGTGAATTTACAAAACGAAATGCATATCATCATACGGAGCTCCCTTACATCACCCCACCACCAGCACCTTACATTGCTGTGAAACATTTGTTACAAAGTATGAAAGAGCATCTTCAAAATATTACTAATTGTAGCCCTTATTTTATATTGGTGTATTTTTCTCCCACCCCACCTCAATATTAACACCCTGTGTTAGAATTATGTATTTGTTGTAGTTAATGAGAGAATGTCCTCATATTTGTTCTGTTAACCATAGTCCATCTTCTTCCACTGGCAGCTTAATTTCTGCTATATTTTACTCATGGGTACCAATCTTTTAAAATTGTTTTTTGCTGTTTTTTCAGATCATACAAGATTCAAAATCCTATGTCCCTAACTAAATTAATGTTTATTCATTAAAGCACATCAGCAATAGAAGAAGGTTACATTTTCATGGCAATATTAGTTTAACTGCCATTTTATTTTAAGGAATCACATTGAAACACCTAGAGACATATGTTAGTGTGTAAGTAGAATGTGGTTAACCCAGCAATTAAAAGAACATTATTTCCCCTTCAGTAAAGAAGAAAAGTTAAATGACTCTGGAGTCAAATGATGCTAGCGGTAATAGTCAGATAGAGTAGGCATAATCTATAGAAAATGATTATTTACATTTGTGTATTTTGATGGTGAGGAATATGAATAATGCTTAGAACCGGGGCATTACCCTGACCTAATTCCCCAAATAGGCATAAAGAACAACAGTTTTAATGGCTATTAGATGGATTGTGCCCACAATATATTGTCTCAAAACCACCTCTTCATAATATGAATTCCTTTTAAACTTTGAGTTTAAGCATTATTTTAAAGGCTTTCCTCTTATTTATTTTTATCACCTACATTTCTCTGCAATTTTACCTGTAATATGCTGCTATTTGCATTTTTAAAAACATATCTAATATACAGAGAATATGTATTTGTAAGTGGTCCGTAAAATGGCTCCAATGACCCCGACCTCCTGGTACTCACAAACTTATATATCGCCTCCCCTCGAGTGTGTGCTGCAATTGTGACTTACCTCTAAGAAATACAATACAGCAGAAGTAAAGTTGTATCCCTTCTGAGATTAGTTTATAAAAAGACTGTGGGTTCTGTCTTGACTGGGATTACTCACTGTTTCTTGCTCTCTCTTGAATCTCTCACTCTGGGGAAAGCCAGTTGCCATATGGTGAGATAGCTCTCCGGAGAGGAACACTTCAGTGATCTCAAAAGTGGATCTCCTGAAGCCAGCCAACAGCCACATGAGTAAGCTCAGAAGCAGACACTTTTTCATACGAAACTGTAATCCTGGCCAATGGCTTGACTGCAACCTCATGAATGGCCTTGAACCAGAACCTTACAGTTAAGCCATTCCCAGATTCCTGACCCCAAAAAACTGTTAGATAATAAATGTTTGTTATTTAGTGGTAGCTACAAAGTTTTGGAGCAATTTGTTACACAGCATTAAATAACTAATACAACATTGTATGTTCTGTAATGTATCTGTTTTCTTTTCATCTTTAAATCTTCCCAACGGAAGATTTTTGTGGATTGGGAATGGGTCTGCTGACTATATTAATTTTGGTCTTCTGTGGAAACACTCATGATTTATATAGTCTGATTTTTTCAGTGGAAATTTCCATAGTTAACCCTCGTAGACTACAATGCCCTGCTGTGTTCTTGTGATATGGGTAAATTTATTTCAAAGATCTCAGTAAGTCCTGATAATGCAAAACAAAACAAAACAAAACCTAAAACTTTAATATTTACCAGGCAATGGGCCTTGCCACCATGCTTAGATGCATATATCTTAAAAAGTCAAGAACTTCCATCTGGTTCATTTGTTCTTTCATTCATTCACTTTCTTTTGAGATTTATTTATTTACTTTCTTTTCTTTATTTATCCCCCCTTCCCCAGATGGTTCTCTTGTTTGTCTGTTCATTGTTTGCTCACCTCCTCCGGGTGGCACTGGGAACCAAATCTGGTACCTCCCACATGAGGCCCAACAGCCTGAGCCACAGCCACTTCCCACGGGCTGTGGCGTCTGTTGGCTTGTGGCCTCCGCTCATTTTGGCGGAGGCAGCTTCTAGCTTGTTGCAGATGGGGCAGCGTCTAGCTCGTTGCTGTGGGGGCAGCATCTAGCTCATTGCGGCAGGGGTGGCATCTGCTCATCTTCTTTTAGGAGGCACCAGGACCTGAGCCTGGGACCTTCCATGTGGCAGGCAGGTGCCCAACTGGTTGAGCCACATCACCTTCCCCATTCACTCACTCTTTAATGAATTCATTTAGAAAGCAACCGTTGAGCTCCTCTTATGACCAGACATTATACTAGGCAATGGGGATACCAAGTGGACCTTTACTAATTCTGCACCCCAGCAACCAATAGCAATTAGAACAGACAGTGATAATCTACAGAAAGAGCAGTTAGCCCAGGGTGCTGTTAACAGAGGAGGGAAGCTTTAGGAGGATGAGAGAAAGCTTCCTTTAGGCAGTCACATCTGAATTTGAAAGATTAATAGGATTTAGTCAAATAAAGGAAAGCATCAGGAATGCATTTCAAGCAGAAGAAAGACTTGTGTCAAAGCACAGAGAGGGAATAGATTACAGAATTTTGGAAGCCCTGCAAATTGTTTATTTTGGATGTAAGGAAACAGGTGTGTGGTGATGGTAAAGTGGTAAGAAACGAAGTTAGAGGGGTTGGGAGGGGCAGATCTTAAAGGGATTTGTACACCAACCTAAAAATTCAGATTTTACGAATTTGTTCCCAGTAGACTAGCTACATTGGAATCACCTGGACCACTTATTAAAAACATGGATTCCCACATCCCATCAGAGACCTATTGGATCAGAATCTGGGGACTAGAAATCAGACATTCTAATAAGCAATCCTGGTCAGTGTTCCAAAAATGTGAATAATAAATGACCATTATTATGGGGAAAACAAATTATCCCTGACCATCCATATTGTATTTCCAAATGAAATACAAACAAGTAATTGTCCAATTAAGTTTAAATATAATAACATCAATTTAAAATGTGGGATGTTTTGTTTGTTGAAGTAAATACTGTTCCCACAGTGAAAAAGGCTTTGTTAGCTACTGCAGCGCTAGATTTTCAGAGTTTAATATCTCCATATGATTGGATGCCATGTGATGACTCAATGCATCTGCCACTCTTTCTTATTTAAACTGTTGTGAAATCTAATTTATATATCTCATTATTACGTTATTTGATCTCTACCTAAGAAATTTTTGGATATTGACTACATGTACTCATTAGGATTAACTTCACTTACAAGCAACTGAAAACCTAAATAACCAATATAAACAGATTAATGTTTATTTCTCTCTTGTAAAAGTCTGGGAAGGTGAGCCAGTTTGTTATGGTGCTCCATTGTGAGAGATCAGGGTCCTTGTACACTATCTTCTTGCTCTGCTGCAAATGGCCCTAAAAGAGCTTAAATGGCTCATCATCTAAGAAAGATGCTCCAGTTCCATCCATGAGCCCAAATTTCATAAGGAAGAATAGACAAAAAGAAAGGAAAAATGCATTCTTTCTCTCTTTGAAGACACTCCTCAGAGATTGCACATACTACTTTCAATTTCATCTCATGGCCACACCTTGCTGCAAGGGATCCTGGAAAACAGCCTTTATTAGAGGCAGACATTTGGTCCTACTACTGAAGAAAAAGGGGACAAAGATTATTAGCAGATTATTGGGAGACAGCTTGAAATATTTTCCACAGTTAATTTTTTTCTTTTATCATTAGCCCACAACACAAAAGGTAATACTATCTGTTATGCATGCTATCATAAACACAAAAATAAAGGTAGCTATTGAGATCAAGCAGAATATGGTTATTTAAATTGTCTTAGATCATCATATGAAAATGCAAAGGTAAAACTTTTTTTTTTTACATAGTCAAGGGATCCATGAGAAAATGGGACCCCAATTTGAGCAAAACTGTCAAGGTGACTCTAAAGCACAGCCTCATTTAGAAATCAATGCTATAAAATGGAGAGCAATTAAAGAATTTTAAGCAAGTTTATGTTGAGAACAACATTGCTTCTCAAAGTGGGAAGAGCTATGGAGACCCATGACTTTAAAAAGCATATCAATATATTTTTTGTTTTTGTGCTATAAATGGCAGAAAGTATAGCTGGATAAGATCTTAGTAGAACTGCACAGAAGGTAAAGGAAGAGAACATTTTAGAAGGCATGGGTTTAAAGGATTGATAAATGTAGCAGGTGTGTAAAAAATAGTTTGAAGATGAAACCAGGAGTAAAAAGCCCACTAAAGAGGCTATTGCAATAATACAAAGGAGAAAATAAAGGGCCTGAGTGAAATTACTACAGTGGAAATGACGATCAAGTCTGTGTTGACTTTAAGTTTCCTGACTTGAACTATGTGATGGTTTGAAAATATGTGGACCCCAGAGAAGTATATTCTTAAAGTTAATACATTCCTGTCTCTGTGGACCTAATGTAAGTAGGATCTTTTTTTTTTTTAGATTTATTTTTATTTATTTATATATCCCCGCCCCCCCTTGCTGCTTGTGCTTGCTGTGTTCATTTTGCTTTTGCGTTTTTCTGTGTCTGCTTGTCTCCCCTTGCTGCAGCATCCCACTGAATCAGCTCACCGCACGGCGGATTGCCTGCTCGTGGCAGTTTGCCTTTTCCAGGAGGCCCCAGGAACCGAACCCGGGGCCTCCCATGTGGTAAACCAGAGCCCTACCAATTGAGCCACAGCTGGTTCCCAGTGAGTAGGATCTTAACTTAAGACCCACCTCATTTAGAGAGGGTCTTAATCCTTCTACTGGTGTCCTTTATATGAGAATGAAATTCAGATAAAGAGAGAGAAAGCAACGGTAGCAATAATGTGAAAGCAATGAAACATGGAAGAGAAGGGAGAGACCAGTAGATACCACCATGTGCTTGCCATGTGACTGAGGAGTCCAGGGATGCCAGTAGCTAGTCTTTGGGGACTATTTACCAAGTCACTGAGCACAGAAGGAGATACAGCTATAATTTACTCTTTCATTCATTCACATACCAAATGCTTTTTTTTTTTTTTGCTATCAACTCAAGTCACACACTGTCCCACATATTGGAAATATTGTTTGAACAAAATAAACCTGATCCCTTTCCTCTTGGAACTAATACTCTTATGATGGAGAAACATGGGTGAACAAATAAATATTGAATTGCAAAGTGTGGTAAGAGAAATAAAGGGAAAAACTGGAGTGCTAAGAGAGAATATGGGGATATAAACATATTAGCATTGTTGGGAGATATGATTTCTGTTTTAGACATTTTTTTAAAGATGTTATGGGGTATTCCCATGGAAAAGTCCCATATCAGTTACATGTAGGAACTGGAACTTGAAGGAGAATCTGGCCTTGGAGTTAAATATTTGGGATTCATTGGCATATTGGAGGTAGTTAAAACCAGGGATCTCAATTACAGCATGAAGAGAAAGTGTATAGAGTTACCAAATTGTCCAGTGTTTCAAATAGAGTGTTTTTTGAGGTAGAATTTCAGGACATCTACATTGATTAACTTTATTCTGAGAATCTGTCATTGTTTCACATCAGTACAGGCTTTAAAAACAATGTCAAAACTTTTCATTAAATTATAATATTAGCAACCTCAAATATTGTTACTAATGGAGTACAGTGTGCTTTCAGAAGTTCCATTTGGTAAGCATGTAAGACTGAGAGGCAGTTAAATTCAATGCCTAACAAGCACTGACTGCTAGGAGAGCTGCCTGGTTTCGGATGTAGCCTGTACCCTTAATACCTACTGTCTAGCCATAGGTTAGTACTTAATATTTGTGATCTCAGTTTGCTTCTCTGTGAAGTGGTGGTATGACTTGAACATTTATGGTGAGAAAAAATGAGAAAATACAGGTAAAGCCCATGGCACATTGTAAGTGCTCAACTAAAAATTAGTAGCTCCTCTTAATATTATTCTTATTCTTACTACTTTGAGTATTAGTAGTGGCAGGAGGAGGAGGGGGGAGGAGGTAGGGGAGAAGGAGGAAATATTTGTTTTGCAAGAATATTCTTAAAAAACTGTGGGATATTTTGCACAAAAGAAGTATCAATATCTGAAATTTTCTGTTTAATGTTGCTGTTGCTAGTATGACCACAAAAGAGTTATTTTGTTTCTTTCCTGTGTTTGGGGTAGATATATGGGAAAAAGGAAAAGGAAAGTGGAAATATCAAGAAATAATATCTTCAGCTGTGAAAGCCCAAAATCTTAAGACTTTTCAGGACTCTAATTGCTCCTGAGAACTCAGGTGCTCGATAATGCTAAGAAATGTGATTGATTCCCATTCTGAATAAACATGGAGATTATTATTCATTATTTCAATAGATTATTTTAATATGGAAATGCTATAAAATTTTCTAAATTATTTGACTGTGTGGAGGAGCTGAGGAGGTAGGAGACAACATTAATTTATGTTTTTTCTTTACCCCTTTATTCCATATAAATATTTTTTTTACTATGAGCATGTATTACTTTTATAATATAGAAAATAGTTAATAAAAATTGTAAGCTACACAAGAAAAGGTATGAAACAAACTGAGATTGCATTATGACAACATGAGACTCTTGTAGAATCTTGGAAATGTTAACTCATTAAGAATATAGACAGTATTCCTTTAAAAATAGTAGTAAAGTGGTTTTTAATCTGGCCTATTGCTAATATTATTTCCAGGTGTTAACTTTAACCACTTCTTTGTAGACTAGGTCATTTTAAAATAGACTAATTCCATGAACAACTGTCAAGTTTAGATGTTTGTCCAAAACAAGTGTTCCTGATTCTTATTTGAGGGTTTCTTTCTCTGAAACCCTCTGTCAGCACTGAGTCCAGGAATTTATGAGTTAACTACAAGACTCACTCCCTTAAGACTGGAGCCAAATATTAATTTCATTTCTGTTATGAGATAGAGTGTATTAAGTGATTTGTGGAGCACTTTAAAATATTTTCATATCTTTCTCTCTTCTGAATCACCCTGTGATGGTTAGGCTAATGTGTCAACTTGGCCAGGTAATTGTGTCCAGGTGTTAGGTCCAGCAAACACTGGGCTAATTGTAATACAAGAACATTTATGGACTTCGATCACCAGTGAGTTTACTGCATGGATGGCTGATTACATCTGCATCAATCAGGGAAATTGCATCAAGAATGGATGATGCTTTTATCCAATCAGTTGACTGCCATAAAAGGGAAGTGATTTCAACATTCAGAGAGAATTTCCCAGCTCGTCGTTTGATAGCCAACTTCTCCCAGAAACTCATCGAAGACCCTTCAATGGTCTTTCAGAGCCCCTGGCTTGCAGCCTGCCTGCGGAACTTGGACTTGTGCATCCCCTTGGTCATGTGAGAGACTCTTATAAAATCTTATATTATTGACAGATATCTACTGTTGATTCTGTTTCCCGAGAGAACCCTGACTAAAATACACCCTATAAAACAGGCAAAATAAGCATTATTGTTCCTATAAGACCATTTTCTAATGGTGTGTTAACTGTCTTTTTATACAATGTATTTTTTTTAGTTATGCATGCACAAGCTTCAGAATCAATAGTCCATTTTCCAGCTAAGTAAATTTGGGCATGATTATTACTGAGATGGAGAACATTTTCACTTGTTTATTAAGCCAGATATAATTCCTCCCCCAAAATTGCCTGTTCATCACATTTGCTCATTTTTCTATTGAGTTGTTTGTCTTTTAGAATGAGTTCCAAATAGTATAATTATTTATTATTTGTTAATTATAGGTGTTGCAAATATCAAGCCGTGGGTAATCTTTTTAAATTTTTGTGGTGTCTTTTGATAAGAGAAGTTTTCCATTTTAATCCTGAATTTATAGATTTCTTTCAACAAATTTTAAAGTTTTGTTTTTCATGCTTAGTTCTTTAATCCACACAGAACTGAATTTTGTACATAAAGTGAGGCGAGAATCCTTTTTTTTTTTCCCATATGAAAATACTTAAGTTGGGAACTGCTACTATGTAATCCAGAAGTCAAACTCTTTGGCAGTCGTCCTTAGGACCTAGGCCTATTTACTGAATGGGATCAGGATCTATTTATTAAATAGCTCTTTTCCTCAATGTTATGCAATGACAGCTTGTTCATACTTTGCTCTACTTATGTCCAACTGGTCTATTTCTCTATCTGTATGCTAATACCACATTCTCTCAGTATAGGTTTCAGTGTTGATATTTGGTAGAGCCCATCTGTTCAGCTTGTTCATCTTCAAGATTGTCCAGCCCTTTGTTTTTTCATACATATTTCAGAATTGGCTTGTCAAGTTTCAGACATAAACAAATACAGCAGCAAAGTAACAATAATACAGAATTTTAATTCGAAAGCATTTGTGTATCATTTGGAGCAAATTGATATTTTGATATTTTTACACTATTGAATCAATATACCCATAAATATGGCAATCCTTTTCATTTATTGAAGTCTTATTTGCTGTTTAAAAATTTTAAAATATTCTCCATAAAGATTTTGCACATATTTTGTTAAATTTATTCGTAAGTAATTTTTGCTGCAATTGCAAGTCATATCTTTTGTTTGGTGCTGAAACCTGGGAATGAACCAAGTCATAACTTTTTCATAATTATTTTTCTAATTGTTTATTATTGGTGTGTGTTAAAATGCAACTCAATTTTGGTGCTAACTTCTCTTAGTAACACTAATAATTTGGCTGAAATAATAATGGGAGCAAACATATATTTGGCACTAATGTGTCTGGCATTTTTCCTAGTGTTTAGATATATAAACTAAATTAATCCTTGTGACAGTTTGAATTTGGTGAATCCCTAAAAAAAGATTATATTTTTTAACTAATCCATTCCTGTGGGTGTAAGATCCTTTGACTGCATTAGATATGGTAAGGGACCTTGATTAGATCACTTATTTAGATTGCTTTTGCTGGGATTACATCAATGAAGCATGACTCAGGATGGGTCTCCACCCTTTTACTGGAGCCTTATATAAATGGAGACACAGAGAGAAAGAAGATACACAGAAAAGGGAGCTCTGCCATTTTGACCAGGCCATGTGAGAGAGAGGACTCAAGGATCACTAACAGCTGAACCCGAGGCAAGAATTCCCCAAGAGCCTGGGACCAAGGAGCAGCTCAAGGCTGAAGAGATGAGCCCTATAGGCCTGATTTCCCACAGCTAGACTCAGTGAGAAAGCTGAGCAGCTGAGACTGAGAGGAAGCCCAGAAAGAAACAAACCATATGCCCAATCACCCACAGCTGAGCTCCTGGAGACGGTGCACCTTGAGGAGAAGGCAGGGACCTCGGCAGAGATCGGAAGAGATCCCCCACCATCTTGCTTCACCAGATCACCAGTAGCTGACTTTGGTCATTTTCACAGACTTGGAACTGTTAGCTTATACCCCTAATAAATTCCCCATTATAAAAGTCAGCCCATTTCTGGTACTTTGCACTGGCAGCCTTTGGCAAACTAAGACAATCTCCATAACTACCCAATGACAATGACATGGGTATTATTATTATTCTCATTTTTACATGTAAAAAACTATGGCATGGGGAAGTTAAGAAACGTGCCCAAGAGCTAACTGGTAGTAAATGACAGAGTCAATATTTGAATCTGGGCTGATTCCAGAATCTGTGCTCTTAAGCACTAAATTATACTCCTCTCAAGAGTTTCTTGGCATTTTTACATTGACAATTTTCTGTGAATAATGACAATTTTATTCCTTCCTTCCTTACCCTTACATCTTAGTTTCCTTTTTCATGTGTTGCTTTAATTTCCAATTCAATATTAAGCACAAGCTGTGATATTATGTAACCTTGTCCTGTTCTGATTTTAAATAGGCCAAAGTTTTGCAAATAAGATTTCCTTTATGCCTCACAAAAAAACCTATAAGAAAGCAGGCAGGTATTATTATCCCCATTTTACAGATGCCAGAAGAAGTCTTTACCTGAGAATTGAAGTAAACAAGACTCAGCATCATACAGCTCAAATTTCAGGACTAAAGTTTTAATCTAGGTGTATTTGAACCCAAAGCCTGTGTTTCTAACTACTATATCTTCCAAATGCTTGCACTACATATACATGTGTTTGTAAAACCAAGAGTGAAAATAATTTATGTTCCTTTAGGATTGCTTTTTACTTTTTATAAGCTGGCTGAACCATTCTTAAAAACTCATAAAGAACCCCAATAAATAAAACAGATAAAAGTGAGATTGCTCTGAAAAAACATGCAGTGGATGACCCAGAACTGGATCTGTTCCATCTATGCCATCCACCCTGCCAGCCCCCCACCCCACCCCCACCCCC
>PVKH010022451.1:0-14097 GCA_004027955.1 Chaetophractus vellerosus
GGGGTACGTCCCTACATAAATTTATATGGAGAAACACATTAGCTCTGGAGTACTGAATGTTTCTTCTCTGAAGGTTGGTGACCCACAGGAAAGGTGGAATATTCAAATGCAGTTTGGGCACAGAGAGAATGAATGGCATGAGCTACATGGCTGAGGGAGCCCTGGAAGGGAAGTAGCCTGCATTCTCAGTGTTTGCTGTGGCAAGATAAGATTTCCATAGATCAAGTGGAGAACTGGAAGATGCCTAGACAAAAGGATTCATGGTCTTTTCCCACCATAAAGGCCTACCCACTTAGCACCAAGAGATGAAGAGATATTCCACCTGTGGCAAAGACTGAAGGATATATATAATAAAGCTCAAGCAGAGCCAGACATCACTTGTCATGAGTCAAGGTATTTGGGAGGGAGTATGTTGTCTACAACAGAACTCTCGCTGAGATTGCAGCAATGTTTACAAAAGTAGCAACAACCAATAAAAAGGTCAGAAAGAAATATTTTGTCTCAGCCTTCTAGCCCCTTTTATCTACAATTCATTATAGACTACTAAGTCATAGAAAGTTTAAGTCTTCTGAAAGAGAGAGAGGAGTAGGAGAAAAAGAAAGAAAGAAGAGCTTTGAATTTTGTAGGAGACCAAAGTTTTAAAATACACTCAGATAAGCCTTCGAAAAATTGAAGGTGGCAGAAAAATCATGGAACTAGGCCAAGATGATATAAGGGAAGTAAACAACATGTTTTGGGAAAGTTATTGAAGAAAGAATATAATTTCAGATTTATACCACAATAAGTTTAGAAAGCCCTGATAATTTGCACATGTATCAAAGTACAAAGCATTTGAAACAAGAAATGAGCCATCCAGGAAAAATGTTTTTGTAAAACCAAATTATTTGCTGATGACCACGAAAACTAAGGAGACAATTACAGCAATAGAGAAGAAAGGATGCCTTGAAAATTATCTTAAATAAAGAACCATAAGAATTTTGTGGCTCAATGGACATTAAGCATAAAACATGTCATATTAGGTATTAATAAATTTGACTTCAAGGCTTTGATCCTGGAGACTGCAATAATGAAAGATAAACAGTTTTAAAGGGAAGCTAATGTTGGAGGAAAATAATGAATTTAGTTTGAAGTTTACAGAATTTTAAGAAGAGT
The DNA here is from genome assembly GCA_004027955.1 of Chaetophractus vellerosus. Lineage (NCBI taxonomy): Eukaryota > Metazoa > Chordata > Mammalia > Cingulata > Chlamyphoridae > Chaetophractus > Chaetophractus vellerosus. The sequence goes on from PVKH010022451.1 coordinate 1,153, forward strand.
ATGACAAGAATTGGAAATGCCTTTTAGGCACTTGAAAAAGTATGGTTGATAATCGATAAGGAAAAAGTAGCTAATGTAGATTTGGAGTCTTTGCAATAAAAAGGAACGTTTTTAGAAATCTTTCAGGGGAAGAGAACAGAGAACAAACAACTGATTATTTAGTGAAGACCACATTTATAGAAATGAAGGACAAGTGAACTGAATTATCTTACTAACACAATTCAGCATTACATGTTAAATGAGTGGAATAATGTTGTAAAAGTAAACTTAAACAAGCATGCCAGGATTTCCAGTTCTAGCATATCCATGTTCCTTGTAGTCTTCTGTCTTACAACTAAAAAACCCTGCATATAATACAACAAACAGAAAGACTTTGAAAAGTAGAAAAAAGAAGGCAAAATAGTTAGGGACTTCAGGACTTGAAGAATAACATGGTGATGAGTTCCTTGGGTTTTTCTTTTGTCTTTCATATACCTTGGATGGGCACTGGAGAAACCTATAACCCAGAACTTTCAACAGGCACAGAAAAAAAAAAAGACCCAAGGAAAGCCTGTACCCTCTAACCAAAAGACTAGGAAAAGGGTGACCTAGAAGAACAGAAAACAAGTTTCATAATACTCACCCATATCTAGCCAAACACCAAAGGAACACTGCCCCATCCCCACCCTGAAGTATCACTAGCATTGAGTGGGGAGCTGAAGTCATACTCCCGCTTCCCATCACCTGATTGGTGTTGGTGGGACCAGATGAAAAACAAAACTTCTACCCTCACACAGCAGCAATGAGGTAGAATGAGGTGGTTCAAGGTGAGGCTCATTGGTATTCTGTTTTTCCCATGTGGTGTTATCAGTGGAGCCTAGTGTGGGGAGCTGATGTTTCACCACCAACTGGACCTTCACTCCACGCCTAAACAGAGTGACTTCCTGCAAAAAAAGATCAAATAAAATCCAGAGTCTCACAGCATCGTATCAAAATGCCCAGGATAAAATTTAAAGATCACTTATACAAAGAATCAGCAATATGCTGACTGACATGGGAAAATACAATCAATTGAAACCAGTACCAAGATGACAAAGATGTTGGAATTAACCAGCAAGGATTTTAAAGCAGCCACCATAGAAATGGTTCAATGAGCAACTACAAAAATGCTCAAAACAACTTAAAAAATAGAAAGTTTCTCAAAGCAACAGAAAATGTAAGGAAGGACCAAATGGAAATTTTAGAACTAAAAAATAAAATAAGAGAAATAGAAAACTTGATAATGGGTTCAAAAAAATGGAGGAGGACGGAGGAAAGAATCAGTAAACTTGAAGACAGAATAACAGAAACTATCCAATCTGAATATGAGAGAAAAAATTAACTGATAAAAAAGATGAACAGGGGCCAGCTGTAGCCCAATTGGTAGGGCGCTGGTTTATCACATAGGAGGCCCCAGGTTCGGTTCCCAGGGCCTCCTTGAGCAGGCATACTGCCTTGAGAAGGCAAGCTGCCATGGGCAGGGCTAGCTGCCATGGGCAGGGTGGGCCGCCACTGGCAGGGCAAGCCCCCATGAGCAGGGCAAGCCCCTGCGAGCAGGCAGGCCACTGTGCAGTGAGCTGACTCGGAGGGGCGCTGCACCGGGGGCAGACAAGCAGACACAGAAGAACACAAAAATGAACCCAGGAAGAACAAGCAGGAAGTGAGGGATATGTAATAAATAAAAAATAAATCTTTAAAAAAAAATGAACAGAGGATCAAGGACCTATGGAACAATAATATTCATGTCATAAAGAGTCCTGAAAGTAAAGAAGAAAGAGGGTAGGCTTAAGTATACTTAAAGAAATACTTGGTACAGATGCAAGAGTGTCCTTTGTGAGCTAGAGCAGTTTTACATCAGTATTGCAGGGTAGTGGGAATGTGGAGAAGCATGGGAAATATACAACTGGAGTGACCTATGGAGTGTGGTTAACAGTAATAATGTAATATTCTTGAATCTATGCCAAAGATGTACTGTGTTGATAATGGGGGAGTATGGTAAATCTGTGCCAAGTGTATGCTGTGGAACTGGTACTAATTGGATGATGTTATCTCATAATCTGTAACAAACGTTCCACCAGGATGTGGTGTGTTGATAGAGGGGTATTGTTTGGGAATTCTGCACATGTGCATGATTGTTTTGTAAGTTTACAACTTTTGTCATAAAAATACATTTAAAAAATAATAAAAGGGTGGGTAGGGGAAAAATACACCAAGTGTAAGATAAAGACTATAACCAGTAGTAAGATTTTGACAATATTCTTTCATAAATTGTAACAAATGTCTCAGGACAATGCAAGGTGTTGGTGGAGGGTTGATGTATGATGTTATGAATGTTTGCTTTGGAAGTTCACAACTTTTACTATACATTTATTGTTTATGTATGGTCATGTATAAATGATATAAATAATAATAATAATAATAAAGATGGGTTGGAGGGAAAAAAAAAGAAATACTGGCCAACTTTCAAAACATGTCAAAAAGACATAAACCTACAGATCCAAGAAGTTGAAAAAAAAAATCCAAATAGAATAAACCCAAAGAAATCTAGGCCAAGATGCATAATAGTCAAACTTCTGAAAACTAAAGACAAACAAAAACTATCTTGAAAGGCGCCAGAGAGAAAGGATACATTATCTTCAGAAAATCAATACATCGAATGACAATGAAGTTCTCATTAGAAACCACAGAGATCAGAAGGAAGTGGTACAACATTTTTCATTTGCTGAAAGAAAAGTGCTGTCAACCCAGATTACTATCCCCAACAAAAATATCCTTCAGGAATTAAGGTGAAATTGAGGAATTCTTAGATGAAGGAAATCTAAGGGAATTTGTCAACATAACCAACCTAAAATAATGTCTAAAGGAAATTCTTTAAACAGAAAGAAAATGATAAAAGACAGAAAATTGGGACATAAGAGATGAAAAAATTGGAAAGAATAGAAATATGGGTTAATATAATTGACTATCCTTCTCCCCTTGAGTTCTAAAAAATATATTAAATGGATTGAAGCAAAGATTTTTATACTCTCTGATGTGGTTTCTAGTATATGTGAAGAAATATTTTACATATATACTACAAAGGGGTAAGAGTAAATGGGAAAAAGAGTGGTAAGATTTCTATAATTGTCTCGAACTAGTAAAATGGTGAGAGTAGAAGATATCATTGGCTATTAAGGAATTGAAAATTAAAATACTGACGAGATATTACTACTAGCCTACTAGCCTCTTAGAACAACTAAAATAAAAGGAATGACAACACCAAATGTTGGTGATGATGAAGATACATTGCTTCTCATATATATTCTTGGTAGGAATTAAAATAGTACAGGCACTCTGGAAAATAATTTTGCAATTTCTTAAACACTAAACATGCTTATTGTATGACCCATAAATTGCACTCAGGGGCATCTCTCAGAGAAATGAGAAAATATGTCTATACAAAAATGGGCCCACAGAATTGTAGGCTCCAAAAGCCCCATCCTCAAATCTGAATAATCCACCCTTCTCCAGGCTGGAGGTAAGGAGTTCCTTCTCTACAAAACTAACCTATGAAAGACTCTGGATTGGGAAAAAATAGATACAATAAGGAGATGGGATGAGGCTTTGGAAGAAAGAAGAGAGATTAGGTGAAAATCTATATATTTAACTGTGTGCCCCTCAAACTCCTTTCCTCACTCCCAGGGGGCACAAATACTACCCTATCATCTCACTACTCAACAATTCTCTATCACAGGTAAGGATTAGAATATTCTCTGAATAAATTATTCACTCCTAAAAGTCTCTAAAGCCTTTCAATACTAACACAAGGAAAATATAGCCTTCTCTTTCTCCAGATATTGGTGATTCTTAATGCTGCTAGCCAGATGTGATCATGTTTGAAGCTACAAAAATTGCAAGGGGGAAGCTGATGTGGCTCAAGCAGTTGGGTACCCACGTACTACATGGGAAGTCCCAGGTTTGGTTCCCATTACCTCCTAAAGAAGACGCACAAGAAAGCAAGCTGATGTGATGGGCTGGCAGGGCAAGCTGACACAACAAGATGATGCAACAAGGAGACACAATGAGGAAACACAATGAGAGACACAACAAGCAAGGAGTGGATGTGGCTCAAGCGATTGGGCACCTCCTTCCCACATGGGAGGCTCCACTTCGGTTCCCATTGCCTCCTAAAAAGAAAATGAGCAGACACAGAGAGCACACAACAAATAGACACAGAGCAGACAGCCAGCACAAACAACCATGGAGGCAGAAATAAATAAATAAAATAAACCTTAAAAAAAAATTGCAAGAGGAGAGATGGCCAAAAATATGGGTCCTTGATAATATTAATTCACTAGATTAACCAGATATAGAGTCAAACTACTTTCAGAATTTTTGTTAAATGCAATTTTATACTCAAATTCTCTATTTCCTAGGGTGCTTTGGGTTGCAAACAATATAAATCTCAGCTCAAAAGTAAGTAATAAATAATAAAGGAAACAAAAAGCAGGCATCACCCACCAATGAAGAAGCAGGAAAAAAAATTGATTTGGGTAGTTCAGTAAGAAACATGAAATGCCAAGAATTGAGAGAAAAGATCCTGGCAGTGAAAGATCCCACAAAAAAGATCAGCAAAGAGAAATCCCAGAATGGCACAAAAAAAGATGCCTTTGAGTGGTAGCAGGTCTAAAGAGTGAGTCCCACTGAATAAGAAAGAAAGAGAAGACTAGAGAAAACAAATGATAAAAAGTACTGTTAAACATTATGTAGAGATATTAAGTGGTTGGGGAAATTAATCATAGTTACATCATAAGCCAGACTAGTAAAGAATAAGGCAGATATTAATTTTAGAAAAAAATACCTTAATCAAAAATAGATATGTTTGTGGTCCGTTAGTTATTATTAATAGTATTTGCATAGTCAAAAGAATGTAAAAACTGACTGTCAACTTAGCCAAATAGTGTGATATTACTTTCCTGAGGAACAAGGGAGAGAAAAAAATGCATGGTGGAATAAGGACTTATATTTTGGTGGGAATTCAATAGAACATATCTAATATTAATAGATCATATTAATTAGCTATGTGGAAAAAAGTACCAGGAGGACTGGTAGTAATTGAGGGTTGTTTGAATCATCATAGTCCCACCTCAGGGACTTTGAATTTGTTGCACAAAAAGCTCTGCTTCCAGAAAGCCTCTTTGCTGGTTCCCTCTCCTCTCAGATGACAAAAGTCAGTCTTTGATGGGCCTTTCCCTGGACAACCTGTCTAATATTTCATTCCCCTCTCATAGTTCATAGTCCCTTCCCTGCCCCATTATTTTTTTCATAGCACTTATCACCATCCTAAAGATAATATATTATTTACTTATTACCATGTTTTTGTTTGTTATCCTCTCCCACACAAGAATGTACACTCCATAATGGAATAGATATTTATGTGTTTGTTCCTGCTAATTCACGCATGGACAACAACATCTGGTATACAGTAGACCATCATTAGATATTTTGTAAGTTAATTAATAAATATATGTTGACTGTTGTTACCTCTGAGGAATAGAACAAGAGCTATGAAAAGGTGGCACAGTCGCCTGCTAGGTTTTGGTTTTGATTTTCATTATAAGCCTTGTTGTACTCTGACTTTTTAAAAAATGAGCACGTACTACTCTGATAAAGAAAAGTACATTTTTAAAAATGTAAACTAGATTGAATAAGAAGAAAAAATTTTTCTAAAATAATATTGAGTCTGAAAAAGTATTTGTATAGCTTCTTGTAGATTTTTGGAGGTAAGAAAATGTAACCTATTTTGATACTTGAATAGGAGACATACTGTTTAAGTACTAAATAATGAATAAATGAGGAAGATTAAATGTTGGAATAACCACTTAGGATTATAAGTGCTTCATAGAAGTCACTAGCCAGTGTATTTTAAAGAGAGGTTCTAAGGAGATAAACATTTGAAAACACTGGGATTATCTTTTAATTTTAAAAAATTAAGCATAAGAAACAAAATTGCTGTAATTTTTTCTTATAGCAAAAATTATATATTCCATCATATAATATTCAAAAAATAGGATGTAACAAAAAGAAGAAATTTTAAATGACCCATAATCTAACACTACAAAATATTTGCAATATATCTGTAAATATTATTCCAGTTCTAATCCTATACATTTTTTTGTGTGAATGGATGTGTGTATGTGTGTGAGATTGTGTATATGTGGAAATCCTCTCTCATTTTCAAACTGGGAGTAGTGATACAAACACTTTCAAAAGCAAGACTGGAACAATTTCCTTCTTTCACTCAGCAAACTGGACAGCGTTTATACTCTAATAACTACCTGTTGACCTTGAGGTTAAAGTTTCCATGTCTCCCATTACTAATCTCCTGAGACAGCTTGTGTCCCCATGCAATGTTTCTTTTGGGCATGTATTTGTCTAAGTCTCTTCTTACATTAATCTTCTAAGAATCTATCAATCTGAAAATGGTGAAAGCTGATCCTTGGAAAAACCATACCATACTCCTCTAGGTACCTCTGGTGGATTGAACTATGTACCCAGTTTGGGCATATTCTTATCTTGGTGCACAATCTCGTGGGTGTGGACCCATTGCAGATAGGATCTCTTGAAGATGTTGCCTCAGGTAAGATGTGGCCCAACTGCATCAGGTTGGACTTTAATCCATATTACTGGAGTCCTTTATAAGTAGAATGAAATTCAGACATAGAGAGAAATCCACAGAGAAAGAAGCTAGAAGTCAACAGAATTTGTCACGTGCATTGCCATGCGACAGAAAGGCCTAGGACCTAGGGATCACAGGCAGCTGGCTCTAGAATGCCACAGCCATTGAGGAGAAAATATCACCTTGCTGATGTCGGGATTTTGTACTTCTCCTAGCCTCAAAACCATGAGACAATAAGTTTCTATTGTTAAGTCTATCAGGAGCTAGAAAATTAAAACAGTACCTTTTAAACTGTGATCTTTTTGTAGAAATTTTATGGTTTGTAAGAACTGCCCTACCTAGAATATGTCCCTCTACTATTGATGAAGAAAAATATTTCAGATAAGAACAGTTTAGGTGTAAAACTATATCGAGTCCAAACACATAATGAGCTCACCAAGAATTGGCTCTCCAAAAAAGAAATCCAATTTTTTCCCCAGGAATCATTCTCCATTTTCATAAAAGATCAAATAGTTATTTTCTCCCTTCTTTGCATTGTTTCCTTAGTTTCTTTCATAGATCCTGCTAAGAACACCTGCTATCTTCATGACATGGGCAAAGAGTCACTCAATTCCAAGTACATATATAGGGGGAGGAAACATGGTATTTACCTTAAGTTTAATATTTTTCTGTTTTCATCCATCAGAGGTATATGGAATAGTTACCAATCTGAAGCCAGGCAAAAGGAAATTTCCTTATGATATAACCAAGTTTGAAATAGCAAAGCAAATACACATGGATCTCAGAATATCATTAAACTATGGCTGCACATAAGATCTTCATATTATAAATGCCTTTTGGTCTAACAAAATAGAAAGTCTTTTGCCTCTACAAGTAATAATGCACCTACTTTGCTGCCATTTCAACACAATCCCTTAGTATATGACAATGTATAAATCTTTAAGTTCCTAGTGATTTCTTTACTTATAATTGAATTTGTTTTAGCAGCTATTTTAGTAAAGCTGATCCTCTAATTTCTTACACTATCTACAGCCTAAATGCCATTTGAGTTAAACTTATTGTATGTTCAAAAATCCTCAATGTCAGCATTTTTATTATCCCAATTAACTATTGGCAATCATCAGTTGCAATTGCATTTTTTCTGTGTGAGTTTTCTAATCAGATTTTAAAAATTCATACCTTTGAATTGGACTGGAAATCTAATTTTAACAAAATCACTCTTCTGTCCTTCTGAGATAGTATATCTTAGCATAACTTATATATAAATATGTATGTTCACTTCTAAACTTAAAATAGTGGATAAAATCATATGGTTTCTTTCTCTTTTTGAAAAGCATGTTGTGATGGTTAAATTCATGTGCCAACTTGTGTTGGTTATGGTGTCCAGTTGTTTGGTCAAGCAAGCACTGGCCTCAGTGTTACTGTGAGGTTATTTTGTGGATTCAATTCATTAGCCCATTGCTGTATCTATGTCTGACTACACCTTCAATCATCAAAGGAGATTGCCTTCAGCAATGAGAGAAGTCTCCTCTAGTCATTAGAAGACCTTAAAGAGAAAACTGGTGATTTCAGCAGTCAAAAAGAGAATTTCCATCTCTACTTCAGTCAGCCAGTTTGTCTTAGGGAATTCAATGAAATTCCCAACTTTCAGCCTGCCCAGTGGATTTTGGGCTTGCCAATACCCATGGCTGCATGAGCCAATTCTTATAATAAATCTCTTAATATTTGCATACATATCTATATGGGATAGATATACATACACACACATACACGTATCCTATTGGTTCTGTTTCTCTGTAGAAACTCTGAGTAATATACCTGTCATATGGAGGAAGCAAGAGCAGAAATAGAAGTCCTATCTTAAGAGAAATTGAAGGTGTTTATAACCTCAAACTAGAATCTGGTAGATTCTCTCTCAAATACAGTGAAAGTAAAATGGGTATGAAAAGATAACCAGGGAGCCTGAAGTTACAGATCTCAAGCCATCAGTGCATAGCTGTTCACAGTAGATAACATGCCTTGATGGTAATATCCAAGAATCCCATATCAGGAACAAAAATCTGGTACTAGGCTTCGACGTGGTACCAGAAAGCAACAAGGGAAATGGGCCCAAAAGCATGCTGCATGTACAGGAAAACTTCTTTTGGAGGAAAAAATTCTGAATCATGAAGAGCCCTGTAGCTGCAAATTCTGTTGACTAAAGAAAAGATAGAAATAGTTCACGAAATGCCTTCACTTCTGTCATAAGGAACTTAGTGAATTGAGGAGATACCTTGCTATCTGAGAACTCTCTGCTGGTCACTTTTCCAATGAGTATTCTGTAATTAAATCATCTTGTTAAAACTCATCACATCAATATGAACTAGATATCATAAAACAAAAAAAAAAGAGAAAGAACAGGAAAAACAAACTACAGATGGAAAAATATTACTATAGAGCAGCATGCTTTCATAAATTTAAATAACTTAGCAAATCCAGAAATGTTGTCATAGCAGAGTAACTCAAGATGTCAATGGTAAAATCAGAGGGCATAAAATATGAGCTAACATGCCTGAGTAAAAATGTAGAAAAGACAGAAAATCATTCAATAAAGGCAACAATTTGTAAGAAATTTAGAGAAAATGTGAATTATGGAAGTCAGTCAAAGGAGCTACGGCATGAATACAATGACAAAAATCAAAATTCCATAAGAAAAACATATTTAAAGATATAAATTTAGAAGTGTGCTGAAAGTTAAAAAATAAAGATTTGAATTTACAAATTGAAATAGCATACTATACTTCACCCTAGAAATAATTTTATGTGGAATAATGAGTACCATCATATATCATAGTAAAATTACTGGGCTTCAAAGATAAAGGATTCTTTGGGCATCCAGATTAAAAAATAAATAAAACAAACAAATTAGCAAGCAAACACAGTCATCCATAGGGAAAAAAATTCAGGTTATGCTCAGACACATTGTCAGCAACATCATTCCACACATGGATACAGTGAAGCAATAACCAAAAGTCTGAAGGGGAGAAAATTCAAGATATAACAATATTATACCCATTCAAACTGTTGTTTCTTGGGCCAACAGTGCTACTGGACCAAACACAGTGTCTGGAAAATCATAAATGGATGAAAAAATGAATGAACATTACACTAAGACATTTGCCAAACATTGTTCTATACCCTTTACAATAATCAACTCATTTAATTTTCACAGCCATGTAAGTAGATTATCGTTATCATTATCATCATTTCATCAATTTTACAGATGAAAAATCTGAGGCACAAAGAAGTCAAGTAACTTACCCAAAGTCACATAGCTATTAAAATACAACATGCATTTGAACACAGTCTGGCTCCACACATGTAGTCGCTTCAATTAGTGAAGAAGGGTTGCCATTAGGAGACTGCAATGGAGGGATAGTAAGCATTTCAAGAAAGACATATTGAGATAATATGAGACACCATAGAGGTTGTAGCAGTTTGGTGTTGTTTATGAATTCCAAAAATAGATATTGGATTATGTTTTTAATCTGGTCTGTTCCTCTGGGTATATTAAATTGCATTGTCTTCAGAGGTTTCACTTTTACTTGATTAAATTATAATTAGGGCTTTGATTGGGCCATGTCAGTAGGACATTGAGTACCCGCCCCCTTGTTGGGGCAGACTCACAGAGAAAATGACAAGGCAGAGGAGTTAGTTGGAGTTTTTTTGATGCTGGAGCCCAAGGAAGTAAACACACAGAAGAACACAGAGGAATAGAGATGGCGCCATAGACACACCAGAGGCCCTGGGAAGAGAGAGAGCCTCATAGTTTCAGCTGACCTTGTGGAGAGAACAGAGGAGCTGACTCCATAGAGAAATGAGGCCCAGGAGAGATGAGACTAATCCCAGCCTACAGCTGATATTGGAAGAAGCTGAGACAATGGAGCCTTAAGAGGAAGAGGAAGACTGGACCCTTGCAGGCGTTGGCAGCCATCTTGTTCTAACACATGACAATAGACTTTGGTGAGGGAAGTAACTTATACTTTATGGCCTGGTAGCTGTGAGCTTCTATCCCAAATAACCACCCTTTATAAAGGCCAACAGAATTCTGGTATTTTGCATCAGCACCCCTTTGGCTGACTAATACAGAATTTGGTACCAGGAGTTGGGTAGTGCTTTTGCAATTACCAAAATGCTAGAAAGGCTTTGTAAATGGTAAGGGGTATTTTTTTGGAGGAATTATGAGATTCTTGATAGAAAAGGCCTACATTGCTTTGAAGAGACTGTTGGTAAGAATATAGACACTAAAGAGACTTTTCATGAGGCCTTAGAAGTACATGATGAAACCATTATAGGAAACTGGAGGAAAGGTAATCCGAGAACTTAGCAAGATTAACTCCTGATGTTTTATGGAAGGCAGAATTTGAAAATGGAGAGCCTGGACATTTGGCAGAAGAACTTTCTGAAGTAAATTTGGAGATGTAGCTTGGCTTCTCCTTGCAGTTTATAGTAAAATGCTAGATGAGAGAAATAAGCTGAGAATTGAATTGTTCAGCACAAAAAAAATCAGAAAATGATTCCAGAAATTCCAAGCCTCAGGAAATCAAGCCCCTGGAAGATAGTGCCCCATTTGAGGGCTTAACTAAACCAGGAACTTGTACATCAGGATTGAAAATGCAGTTATCTAGGGAACACTTGTGGAAAGTCTCACTGTCTCATGGCTTGGACCCCTGCTTCTTGCAGGCTAAACCAACAAGCTTTTTGAGAGAGCTGTATGAACAAAACCACTGTCAGCTTGGACTAAAAGGGACATGTATGGGACATATGGAAGGGAAAACAGCTTTAAGAGGAAACCCACAGAAGCTGAGATCTGGAATTAAGACATCTCCTCGGGCCAAGAGAGGAACCCCACCCATGTGTATAGAGAGGGTGAGTTTGCCCCGGTAGTTGAAGAGGGTGGATGTTTCCAGCCACTGTTCAGGAAGCATTGTGTTGCCCCAGGGTACAGAGAGAGTAGAGCAATTTCCCCAAGGATTAGGGAGCAGAAGGCCAATAACTCATAGGTCTGAGAGTGGTGTGACTGTCCCCCATAGATTAGGGAAGGCCATATCACCAACTCATTGCTCTGAGAGAGTTGGGCCTGTATGCTGAAGGTTAGGGAGGATGTTGTCTTCACTTCACTGTACTAGGGGGGTTAAGTTTTTACCCAAGAGATCAGGGAAGGTGTGGTCATCACCCCAAGGTACAGGTGAAGTCTGGAGCTCAGATGCTTGATGAGGGTAGAACCAAGAAAATAGCCACTGGGCAAGCCTATGGGAATGGTGGGTCCCCAGGAGGCCCCAGGGAGAAGAAACTATCATCTTGAAAATGACTCTCAGACTTTGAAATCTAATGGAGTATGCCCTGCAGGTTTACTGAACTTTAGAGGACCCATGACACATGTTTCCCTCCAAATTTCTCCTAATGGTAATGTTAACATTTATCCTTTGTCTGTCCAATTGTGTAATGGAAGCAGAAAAATGGTTTTATAAGTTTCAGAGGTCTAGAGCCAGACAGGATTTTGCCCCAAGACAAACTATGTTTCTTTAAACTGATTGTGATATGATTTTGTACTCAGCAATGCTACTAATTTAGAATTTTGAATATTGTAATGTCTTTTTGGAATTCAGGAGGTGGAATATAGCTTTGGTATTTTTTATGAATTCCAAAAATAGATATTGGATTATGTTTTTAAAGTGGTCTGTTCCTCTGGGCATATTAGATTGTATTATGTTCAGAGTTTTCACTTTTACTTGATTAAATTATGATTTGGGTTTTGATTGGACCAGGTCAGTAGGATGTTGAGTACCCATCCCCTTGGTGGGTGGGGACTCGCAGAGAAAATGATAAGGCAGAGGAGTTAGAGTTTTTTGATGCTGTAACTCTGGGAAGTAAATACATAGAAGAAGAAACACAGAGGAATAGAGATGGCTTCACAGACATGGCAGAGCCTGGGGAAGAGAGAGAACCTGTTAGAATACAGCTCACCTTGTGGAGAGAACAGAGAAGCTGACCCCAGAGAGGAATGAGCCCTGGGAGAGAGATGAGATTTATCCCAGCCTACAACTGATATTGGAAGAAGCTGGGACCATGGAGCCTGAAGAGGAAGAGGAAGACTGGACCCTTGCAGATGTTGGCAGCCATCTTGCTCCAACAAATGGCAACAGACTTTGGTGAGGGAAGTAACTTACACTTTATGACCTGGTAATTGTAAGCTTCTACCCCAAATAAATACCCTTTATAAAAGCCAA
>PVKH010022452.1:0-14099 GCA_004027955.1 Chaetophractus vellerosus
TCCCTACCAGAAAGAAATTTTTTTGCCCTTTTTTTACTCTGGTGTTGTCATGATGATGGCTTTCTGCTTGAAAAATATTCCAAGCAGCTGCAGCTCTCTCATAAAGCATTAGGGAATGAGAACAGCTTTTCATCAAGGGCTGTTGGAATCTGTAACTACAGTTTGTCACAGCCGAAACCCACGGCTATGCTGGTAGTGATCTCAATTTAAAACACCCAGTTTCTTTCTTATCAGGTTTTGGGCAGCCCCAACTTTCTCTGTCAGCTTACAGGGGACTGCCCTGGCTTTTAACTTTTGTGGCTAATTATGTTTTAAATTGGGTGTAGAGATCCCAATTCCACCTTTGCTCTGTACCATCTAGAAAACAAAAAAGCAGTAGCCCAAAATGCACTGAAAGTTAAATTAATTGTGGTTATGGTTAACAAGGTGAAATTCAGAACCATTTATTAGACAGGAAGGAATAGTACATGTTGATCTAGAAAGACATCATTTCAGAAAAAAGAAACCCTCATCATGAGATCACAGTGAACATTTGTAAGGAAACGTAGAGCAAAACAGCCATTTTATTTTTTATTTAATTGGGCAGTACAATTGTCAAATGCAAAAGAATCTAATGAATTTTGGAGAAGAATGCAGCAACAAGTCCTGATTAAAAAAAGGAAAAGAAGCAGCAAACTAAACCAAATAAAAGTAAATTAATAAAACAATAATATAACAACAGTAACAAAGTCAAGAGGGTTTAAAGCTACTCCAGAAAATTATAGACTGCACAAATCTTCATTTGTAAGAAAAATAAATTTGTTAAAGAGGTCGTTTTACTCCGAAATTATTTTACTACAAAATCTGATAGTATTATTGAAAAAGCAAAAGTATTTTATAAAAATAATACCATATCTTTATCCAGATATGTATATGGATACAGTTTACAAAAATATCTATTTTTATATTTTCCTAACTTAAAATGTATTGCATTTATATTTTTAACTTTAGACAAAATAAATTTCAGGGGAAAATGCTATATACATTTTTAAAAATTTAAAACAAAAAATGAATATTTCAAGAACTTGTGTCTTGTTTTTGAGTATATAAATGTCTATAACTACTAGGTTATCTAGAATAATGAAAACAATTTTATGAGAAGAAAAATGATAGATGTAGCTAACTTTTTCTATATAAGTAAAAAAATATGAAGAGTTGGAATACTTAATAAGTATTAATTACTGAAAATAAGTAATTAATAATTATGTGAGCTTTAGGAAAGTCTTCCCTTAACCTTACAATTGTATCAATAAATTTAAAAGATTGAGGATATTTTTAAATTTCAAAATATATTATTTTTTTATACACTTCTTATTGTCAGGAAAGATTTGAGGAAGCCAATATACTTACCATATTACTACTAAATAGGTATATAATTTGTTTCACAGTAGTAGTCCAAATAGTTCAGTATTAAAGTTGGGAAACATGACTAATGGGGTTATTCCTAGGATGAGTGCTATTTAATAATTCCATCAATCATCTCAAAAACATGCTCATTTACTTAGTTATTAATATCAGACTGGGAAGGGTTATTTAGCACCTTGAAGGACAGAATTAAAATATAACATGACCTTGAGAATTAACAAGTTTCAGAAGTTGTCAGAATCAAAGCATAAAATCTTACTGAAAATACATATTAATGTAGTTTTGCAGGCCTATAATACCTGACTGGCAGATATGGAACATATCGATTAATTCATTTTACTAGGCAAGGATATCTCAATCCTTTATTCAGTGAATAAAAACAAAAATGAGTCACAGTCACTGTCTTACTAAAATGCCTGGATTGGAATCCTGGCTCTACCTCTCTAGACTTTGTAAGCTATTGACAAGCTACTTGCTACTACCGGCCTCAGTTTTCTCATCTCTTAAATGGCAAAAATTGTAGCACCATCTTCACAAGGCTCCTGTAAGGATTGAAAAATTCCTTACAGGATTTTTCCTTATAAGGCCAAGAATAAAATAAGAACTATATGGCTAGAGACACAAACATTCTAATGCATTTTAAAAGTTCTCAAACAAGGAAGTAAACAAAAATAATTTAGGTCTGTGATCAACTCTCAGAACCTTGTGGGGTTTCCTTGGGGTCTTTTGGAGGACACGACTTCACAAAAGACCACCTCACCCCTCCCACCCCGCTTCTGAAGACCCTTCTGAAAATGGTTAGGTTCATGATTGGCATATAAAGGAGGAAGTGTGTTTCCGACTTAGCTCAGGAATTCGGCACCCTCTCAGTGTGCCTTGCTTCTGAAACTTTTAATTGGCTCTCAAAGCAGAATTACTTCCCCCCAGAACCATAAACAAATAGTTAAATATATGTCTATGGCACTTTCCATAATCTTCCATTAGCAACTGAGAACAGTTATCGCTTAAGAAACGGAATGTGTTTCATACAAGATTGAGAGGCATGGAAGCCCTTATAAGATTGCAATCTGATAAAATCTCATGAAATACTGGTGTAGCCTACTGGGTGAAAAACTGACATTTGTGATACTCACAAAATAGGTGCTGAATGAGTATCTTCTTCTTCAACTGCAATCACAAATCAATGGCATTCATTTATGAAAAATGTTATTTTCTTCACATGAAACAAAATGTAATAAATTTTGTTAGACTGTTTAGAGAATATAATTTTAGGTCTTCCTGGAATTTATGAATGCCATTCTTTCAAGTCAGTGATTCTCACTAGGGATGAGGTGTGAGGATAACAGAATCATTTGTGTGATGCTTTTTCAGATTAAACCCTCTCATACACAGGCAAACACAATGCAAATTCTGATATGCTTTCCTAGAGGACAATGCTTCCATCCCTGTGAGAATTGCTAACAGGTAAGTTACTGCCACAAATAGGAAAATATATCAGGTATTGCTGGCCATGAAAAAGTTTACGATCCTTTCTTGCTATCATGTTAGACTCTACCATATATGTCTCTCTTATAATTGAGTACACACAGGCTCATAGAGTTTAACTGATTCATGCCTCAGTTTCTTCATCTTTAATACGGGTAGGTTATAAATTATAAAACTCATAGGAAAGGTTAGTTCAAATATGTTTCAATAATTAGCAAACGTAAAAGTGCCATGTGTGTGTTAAATAATAAGAAGTCATCATTGTGTGCTGAAAATAGCCAGACCCAAGTGCACAATAATTTTTACTACACAAAATACTGCCCCAGTTAAATACCAGTTAATTAGGTCAAGATAATTTGGCAGTTGCTCTAATATCTTTCTTCGAGCACTAAGGAGCAGTGGTGATGGGCATCTCAGGAGTGCCTAGAGAAAGAGAAATGAACAGAGCTGACTCCAGTGGTTTACTGAAATTGGTCATGCCCTACAAGCCTGCAGATTTGTTGCCATTCCTCTTTCATTCCCCAATGCCAGTTGTCATGTGAATGCCCTCTCAGCAAAGCTCTGTGCCCAGGTGCTTACTTTTAAATGTATTGTAAATATAGGGCCTAAGCCATAATAAATCCATTGTTAAAGTTGTCACCATAGCCAAGCTGACCATAATAAGAACCAGGGGTTTTTCAAAGAGCTGATCATATTCACATTTATTTTAGATATTATCTCTCACCACTAGAAAGCATCTCTTGTTTTCTTTAATAAACCTCTGTTTTTTCAGCTGAACATATAAGAAAGTGTGTCATTTCTCATAAACATTTCTTCTATATGCTTTTATTTATTTTCAGAAATACTAAGAATACAGTGTACTTCAGGATTAAATATATAGCCTGCTGCTAAACTATTTTTGTAAAAATAATAGCTAACACATTGAGAAAAATGATTAAAACTAAACCCCCTACAAGCACCTGAAAGACACATCAAACCTTGCAAATGTTTTGTGTGTGGTTTTTTTTTCAATTAAATGGAAATACTTGATTTAATTAGGAGTCATCTCTTTCACCTTGGCCAAGAGTTTCCTTAATAGGAATGGGGAAGGTGATTTAGTCATGAGATTAAGGATTTAAATTCTTAATTTACTTTGTTACCTGAGTGCCTGAAAGAAATTAATAAGGCCAGGATAATATTTTATTAATTTCATTGGCAACAAATTATTACTCTAAATACTTTGAATTCTGTTCAATGTCCAGTTTCTGATAATTGTAGTCTGGGGAAGCTGGGGAGTGTTGAAATTAATTTCAAAGGATCAAGTTTCAATTCGTGGGTCCCCCAATCAGAAATATTGCACGAACACCCTCTATACTTATTATAATTCAGCGAGAACACATTTTCCTTAAAGAACTTCCACCTTCACAATTCAAGTCTGTAAAAATTGCTGGATTAATATCTGTCTTTTGAATCTGTTCTTTCTTTTCCAAAGTGGCCGTTATTTATCTAATTGCATTCATCCCTCATTCACAAATTAAACAAACATGAATTCAAATATTTTTTGAGGATCCACCAGGCACCAGGATCTAGGTAAAGACACTGAAGATGACATCATAGACCAGAATGCAATTCTTACCTTCATGTTGACTACAGAGAAGCTAGGGAATCAAATGGAAAATGATCGTGCAATGTGACTTTCTCAGCATTCTGCAGCAGTTCTAAAAAGTTACACCCCCAGTCTGAAGGTTTGGGAAGTGATAGTGTTTGCAAAAGAGAACTGTGATTACCCACCAGTCATAAATACTGAAAAACAAAACAAACAAAACTTTCCCTCTCCTTTCTCCTGCATTGGCCAGCGTGAGCCGTCTCCCCATGCCAGGCCCTCTGTCAGCCTACAGCATGCATCCCAGGTCAGCGCTCAGACCTTCAGACTAGGTTGGTATCTCCTCCCTCTGGAGTGGGAGCTGGGGAAAGGTCTTTTAAAAAATAATAATAAAAGAAAAAGATAGTGTAAACAAGGCTATATATTTAATCCTGAAGGTGGGAGTAAGAAATTTATTGGGTTTACTTGCACTTTAGTATATATTTTATTTTGAGTTGTTTAGGAATGTAACATCTAAGCTGTAACCTGGAAAACATAGGAGTTCAGGAGCATAGAAATATGGGAAGACTAACGGGCCTGAGGCAGATTGAATTATGTACCCCAGAAAAACATGTCCTTAATCTTAATCCATTTCTGTGAGTGTGAACCCATTGTAAATAGGACCTTTTGATGAGATTATTTTTAGTTAGGGTGTGGGTGTGGTCAACTGAATCAGAATGGGTCTTAATCCTGTCATTGGAGGTCTTCTACAGAAGGCCACAGAAAAAAAAGCCATGGGAGAACCAGAAGTTGGAAATTAATGGAAACCAGGAGAGAAAGGAGAAGACATTGATGTGTGCAAGGATGTAATGGAAAAGCCAAGGACCAAAGTTTACTATCAGCCAGCCCCAGAATGCTATCATCCTTGGAAAGAAAGCATTGCCTTGCTGATGCCTCTATTTTGGACTTCTCCTAGCCTTAAAGTTATGAGCCAATAAATTTGTGTTTTTTAAGCCAACCTATTATTTGGTATTTGATTTAGCAGCCAGAATACTAAGTCAGGGGTTTAAAATACACCTATCATATGAACTAGCGCTCACAAATGTCTAACCTGAGCAAGAACATGGCTGGTTCAGGAGATTGATAATGGTCACTTTACTAGAAAATGGCTTTCTTTGGTGCAGAAATCTTGTCTTTGACATTTTTAACACCAACACCTAAGACAGTGCTGATCAAATTTTAATGTACATAAAAATTACCCATGGATCTTGTTAAAATGCAGATAGTTTTACAGAATTTCAGAGATGTGCCCAAGATTTTACATTCCTGACAAGCTCCTGAGTGAGGCTGCTATGTGGAGACCACCTTTGATTATTAAGAAACTGGTACTTTTACCAGTTATATAAGAAAGTTCACACTCTACAGCAGGAGACAAACTTATAAAAAATTATTTGAATAAAATGAGGCTGTTTTAATAAAGATGTGTACCATTAACTATGCGATCATAAACGAAGGCAGTGTGCAGGCTTTGGGAAGACTTTTTGGTTTGGCATTTGAGCAGAGTCATGTTGTTTGATTGGAATTTCAAAAGATGGACCAAATTTTGCAAAGTTAGAGAATACAGCATTCTTGTGGAGAGCTCAGGGTGCATGCAAAGAAGTGACAGAAAACAGAGGAGTAGAAAGAAGATCTTTGAATTCTTTGCTATGTTCAAAAATTTAAATTCCATGACAAGTTGATGAAAAAAGGTAGGTGGCAAAACTTCAGTCAATGCAAGTTGGCAAGCAAAATCCTTTATCTTCTGTATTTTTAACCAATTCTTTCCATAGGTTTTCTACACCAAAATTGAATCACTTCTTTCCCTCTAAAAAAAATTCCTCCACAAAATCTCATTTTATTGTAATAGCTTTTCACAATTCTAACAACCCATTGTATATGTAGGACTATTGGTGTTTCAAAATATTACATTTCAGGATAGTTTTTGGGCTCTTCTTAGGTAATGGTTTCATGTAACTTAGTCCTTCAGAGATCTTCAGGAAAAGAGTGGGATTATCCTTGACGTTGAGTGTCACAATTAGTGGAACAGAATTGTTAGACATAGTGACAACTTTTTTATATGTATGCATAAATGAAGGAGATCCATTGCCTCATTTCAGTTTCTTTCAAATACTCTTTGCACAAGCTCCAGCTCTATGCTAGACACTGTATTGCAGTTGGAGTTAAGCAGATGAATGGGATAGAATCTCTACTTTACAGGGGAGAGATTGGTCCATATTATTTGTTAAGTGCAAAGATAAGTAGTCTGCAGTATTCATGAAAGCCATGGTCAATTTGCTGTAGGGATGAATAAATAAACACTATTGTACAAATAACAATGTGGTATATAGGCTTTTTATGGAGTAAAATGCTCTAATTTTTTGAGAAAATAAGTCACTAAGGAAAAGTACCTAAATTAAACATCCCTAAAGATTTGGCCATGATGAGGGAAAAAACTTGAACAAAGGAGAGAATAGCACCTTTGCAGAATCTACCCTCAACCTGGCTTGCTTTGGATAGTGTTAAGTCACAAGTTGAGGGGTTGGAGTCCTTAGAGGAGCCGTGAGAGAAGGCAGCAGGGCTGCTCCTACCTCTTCTGTGACCCAATCTTCCTACCACTCTGGCTGAGCTGACCAGGCTTGCGTGGCTCCACATCCCAAGCTTGGCAGACAGCCCTGCTGTTAGTAACCAGAGACAGCCTCAGTCCCTTCACCTTGTTGGTGCCCTCAAACCAAGGCAGTAGAGATTTTCTGCTACTCGCCTATTAGCCTTGTCTCTGAAATAGCCCAAGGTATTTCTTGGGTCACTCAGTTTAGACTGGGAATATGGCTTGGGAATAGTTGGATGGCTCCAGACAATGATTATACTGCAGAAGTGTGACTTTGGGTTAATGTGTACTTTTAGGTCTTTCTCTAGGGAGACAAGGGAGTCGCCACACTCCATGTCATCTTAGAAATTCAACTCCTGGACTGGCAAGGTGGAATTTCCATGCTGTATTTCGTGGAAAACCAAAGTCATAATTCCTTGGAAATGATTTAACAATCTTCCTGGCATGTAATATGCTTTTAAAACATTTAAGCATGGTGATGTTATTAATGGTGACTGTGGGGAAATAAAAACAATTGTAGCTGAAAGGAGAAATTATTTCTTTCTGCTATTGCTTTTAGTGGACTTTTGTGTTCTATGTCACCTTCCCCTTTCTCAGATAATGCAAATAAAATGAAGAGGAGTCAAAATAAGGTGTGCAAATTGTCTGAGTCAACTAAATGTTTGGTGGGTGTCAGAATATAATGCATGGAAAAAATAGAATATCAGGTTTGGTTTTGTGAGATATGACTTTGATTAAGTATTTTTTCCTTCTTCGTTTTCATCATTAATAAGGAGACCTTGACTATGTCATTTAACTAATTTGTATCCATCTGTGTATCTTTCTGAACACTGGAGGAACAATTGAGTTTGTTGTTGGCATTAGACACATAAAAGTGCCTGGACAGAACTTTTTTAGAGTAATACCTCTATAACATGTTGAGCTGCCTTGTCGGTAATTTTATTTTTTGGATTTGAAATAAAGTTTGAATAAAAAATATAATGCAAGGAGTTTGAGTGCTGGTATGGAGTGGCAGGAGGATAACTTTTTGTGTTTGTTTACACTCATTCCTATGGCATATAGCTCTTCATGGGTAAAGGCACATAATTTACCAGAGCTATAAGACTTAGCTGCTACAACAAATTGAGGGGGCAGGAGAGAGAGGGAAGGAAGGGTGGAGGGCTATGGTAAGAGATTGGGAGAGAGAATGAGATATTTCTCCTGTTCAAGTCTATTATATCTTTTTGAGCTTGAAGGGACGAGAGGGCTGGGACCATTAAAGCTCTTTATTTCATCCAAGCAATTTAGCATTGGTGGGATTAGGAAAAGGGGGAAAGTGAAGGGAGGTTCAACATCTGGGGATATATCTAATCATTTTTAAATTTGCAGTATATTTTGTTGAAGTATGCTGAGAACTGCAGAATCCAGAAGAGTAGAATCTGAGTGCCACTGAGTATTCATTAGATTGCTAGCAGCAACATCACTTATTTTAGCAGATGATACAACGCTTCACTAAAGTGTGGTGTTTCTTGCAGCTGTATGAATGTGCCTTTGACTTTCAATGAAAAAAAAATCCTACAGTGCAGTTTCCAATAATTTCATTCTCCTTGTTACCACTTAAAAATTCTCACTGATTGAGATGTTACATATCATTTTGAGCAGTGTTAACTTAATTATTTCTTATCTGTTGAGGATTTAAACATGCTGGTGTAGCTGGCATTAATTATTAAATAAAGGAGAAAATGATCTGTAGAGCAGAGATGTACTATAGATGAAGCCGTGTTTTTAATCTTCCCCTTAACTTCATCTCTCATTTTTTCAGACTTCAAAAAGATCCATGGTACCTGCAAATTAATTTTAGATAAAAATAGGGAAATTTTAAGTACAGGAACTGCAAACTTAATAGTCTGTTTTATTAATGAAGGGTTTGCTTATCAGCACCTTTAATTTTTTGAAATGCTTCCTTCTCAAGAATAGCAGGAAATATTGAAATGTCAGACCCCCATAGGAGCCACCAAAATATTCATGAGTGCCTCAGAGAATCTTATCTATGTACAAAGAGAAAGAAATATGCCTAGATACAGATCAGGGAAAAACTTAATTTTTTTCCTTCATGAAATGCCATACAAATGAAGATATATTCTTTTCTGACATAATTGAAATTTAGTTCTCATAAACTGGCAATACGCTGTCTATTCATTCATCAAAATACAACATGATTACAAGGTAGTGATGATAGGTAACAGTTAAGTGAGTGAAAAATACAATTGAAATGATTTTTTAAAATTTTATTTTAAAGATCAAATGCTCTTACTTTAGTGGCGCTGGAAAGAGAATCCCACACAACACACAATGAAGCCCATAACCATCTTGTTCTTTAATCATGAACAACACTGAAATATCTTCTCACTTTAAGCCTCTTCCTTTCATTCACATTAAATTTGGCTGCTGCAATTACAGTAAGTCATATTACCTAACGTGCTTAATCAAGTTCTAATGTTTTCCCAAGAAATAATATATTTTTTTTCACTTGGGCAGATTTTCTATCTTTTTTTAATGCTTATAACACCTTCCTCATTTTTGATTTAGGTAGCTCTGTTCCTCTTCTCCATAGAACACATATGTCCTAAAATCCAGATTTATTTTTCCAGGTAAACTTTGTTTTGAGACACCATTTAATAAATGCTAGCTCATAATTTTGGCTTTCAAAATGAAGTGAAAAGGAAAAAAATGCCAAGAAAGAAATAACAGGGAAAGACTAGAAAAAGTCTTAAAGATCAAAAGAAAGCTGGGTAAAATCTTAAAACAGAATTCCTATCAAAACTATTTCATGAAATTTTTAGGGTTGACCAAATGTTAAAACTGTTTAGAAAACAACACATTTATTCATAGCTCTCACATTATTTTTAAGATTGGTCTTGGAAAAATCAATAACAATGAAGATATTCCCTTTTAAGTAACAATTTTTATTTCATCAATTATAGAATCTAAGTCCAGAGTCTCCTTTTCTGTATCTTGTTTAGGCCAGGAACACCCTCAGAAATCAATGGGTGTGATTATAATTAAGGAGTGAGCATTTTAGAACCTTAAAATACAATATGTATGCTATGTTTTAATTGTTCTAATAATAAATAAGAGGTTATTATAATTTCAGTTTTTATTATGTGGTATCTCAGAATAACTAGTAGTTACACATAAAATGCTATACTGGCAAGATCTTCAAATGTACTTTATTTAAGCTGAAACCTTATTTAAGGTGAACACAAAATATACTGCAAAGTATATTGCAGACTTGTTTTGGATAATTTCGATGAAGGATGATCATTCTTATAACTCCACTAGCAGTTTGTTTACAATGTGCAGACAGAGATGGGGAAAAAAGCGAAAAAGCAAGGTCTTTAATCAAACAGCAGCTAATTTTTAAGTGTGGGCCTCACTTTGGTACCAATAATCAGTACTTCCTATCCAAACAATGACTGTGCTTTTAAATTCCTTATTCAAGGAATTTAAAGAAAATCACTGAGAGAGAAAAGTTTTATGCTTTGATCTCCTTAAGGTTGTTATAGCCTCCTTTAATCTTCAACACATTTTTTTGAGTTGCATATCATTCCACTAAGTAAAATATTGCAGCATTTTCACTAATTATAGAGAAATGGAGAATCATTTACCTATGGGGATTTTCATATACTGCTTGTAGGATTGTAAATCAATAGCTTTCTGAGGAAAAAAAAACACTTAAAATTCACAAACTGATTGACTTAGGATTATCACTTCAAGTAATTGTTGCTAAGATATAATGTATAATATGCACATAGGTATAAAGATTTTACATTACTCTTCAGTTTACAATGGAGGAAGCTAATTGGAAACACTAAAACCACCAAGATGGGAATGGAATTAATAAATAATGGTGCACTGAATTCCAGTATACTGGAAAACTTTACATCAATCAAAATGATGTTAGAGAAATCTTTAATGAAATGGAAGATTAAATAAAATACACTTGATTTGGAAAATACAGTTGCTTTGATTGTATTTGTTTGTGCTGATCTCTTTTTGTTTGTAAAGCATATTCTATTTTTAGAAAGAATAAAATCTTACAATGTACATTACAATTTTCTTTTTTTTAGGTACAGGGACGAGGGATTGAACCTGGGACCTTGTGTGTGGGAATCCAGCACTCAACCACTGAGCCACAGCAGCTCTTGTGAGTTGATTTATTCCTTTGTTTGCTGGTTTGTTTTGTTTTGTTTTGTTTTGTTTTGTTTTTAGGAGGTACTGGGGACTGAACCAGAGACCGCCCATGTGGGAAGCAGGCATTCAACTGTTTGAGCCACATCTATTCCCCCAAATTTTAAAGTGCAAAAAAATTTTCAATCTTTTTGCCATTTTGAAGTTTTAAAATAATAATCAATAAGAAGTGCTCGTTTTTTCAATCCAATGAGTATTTATAGTAAACCTTTTCTGAAGCTCCACATTTACTATTTCATTTAAATCTTGAACACCCTGGGAAGACTGAGCTTTGGAAACAACTAGCCAATAGTTGCTTCCTACAATCCTCAGATATTTCCCATAAACTCTATTGACATGCAGGCACCATTCTGTTCCCTTCTTTTCCCCCTTTCTTCATTCTTCTACTCCTGCACCCTTCTTCCTGCTATTTCTTCTATTCTCCCATCTCCTACTCTCTCTTCCTTCTTTATAATTGCTGTTATTGTTATTCATTTTATCATTAGGTTCCATATATCTTGGGCTCACCCCTAACAAAGCCCCTTCACATTTCTTGCACTGACTTGTATTTGGATTTCCCTCTAATCTATGATTTCTATGAGGGGAAGGACCTTCTTGTTCATGGCTGGCTGCCCAGTGCCTACTCTGTCCAGCTGTGAAAATTTACTAAACAATAAATGATTCTTCTCTGTGATGATAGTTTTTATGGGGAGAGTGGGGAGAATATAAATGAACATTGAGTGGAAAGTGTTGAGAAAGAAGAAAAAAGCAGATGCCTCAGTTTTACACCACTTTCTCCACCAAATTTCTTTCCCCAATTCAGAAGGCAGAATCAAGCTGATATTTACATTGCTTTGTATAGTAAGACAAAATAAATGAGAAACAGTAGAGGCTAGCCTTAGGAAAATTTCAGATTCAAACAATGTATTTTGTTTTCAGATTATTATTAGCTAATATTACCTGTTTTTGAATCAAATATCACCCGTACTTTAGAAAAATAGAAATAAGGTACACCCAAACAAAATAACTATTAGGTCCCCTGGGTTGAGATTAAATTTGTTTTTGGAAGATCAAAACTTTAGTTTCTGGTTTAGCAATACTAATTACTCTTTATTATCTATTGAGTATATATCAAACACTCTTCTAAGCACTTTACATATATTGATTTATTTAATCATCATAACAACTCTCTGAGGTGGATATAATTTTTTTCCAATTTATAGATGATAAAACAGCTTAAATAAGTTAAATAACAAGCCGCAGTTAATGCAGCTTATACCTGGACATTCTGAGGACAAAATATAGGTATGTGTTATCCAAACCATATATTCTATTTTCTTCTGTTGACTTTCTAATAATGGCTGTAATAGGATTTTACATATAAAATACCCACTGATTTAGAATGAAATAGATAATATCTCAGAGCTGCAACTAAGAAGGTTTTTAATGGTATCATGGAGACTGCAGTAGCAATGACCATAACCTTAACACACTCTTAAAAAGACTTGTGCTATCATTCTTTTTTATGCCACCTAAACTGAATCATTTATGAGTTAATTATATATTGTATAGTATAGTAATAAAGATTCTGCCCTCATATTTTAAAATGTGGCCTTTTATAATAAATACCAGGTTAAAGGTAGTATTTAAAATGATAAATGCATCCTTTACATTACTGAAAAAAATCTAAAAACTATGTGAACAATTAGAAATTTGCTTTCAACATCACAAATACTTGATTAACAACTCTTTTCATTCAAAAGTCTAAATAAAAATCTGGTGTGACCTCCTCAGAACTGCATTCAAGAGTTTTCTTGGATACCAGCAGGAAGACATAGATTATCACAGGGCCTGCCATGAACAGGTGACTAAAGACGGATTGAAAATCTTGCCTGGTGAAAGATATATCATCCAAAGACCCATGCAGTAAGGTAATCAAGTGAGGCATGAGGCATCACAGGCCAAATGTACTCCCTATTTGCATAGAAATAGTGACATTCAAAGCATAGAGCCTTGATCACTAAGGTGCACAAATGTTTACTAACCGTGAGAACAGCACATAGCTGTTTCCTATTACCTAGCCATTTTCCTAGGAAAGTATTGGACAAAAGATTTATCATGATTCATCATAAAGGAGAAATGTTTTTATTTCATAGTTTTGTGAGGGGTTTCTCAAGTAATTGTCAATGCTCAGGAAAAAAAAATAAGTGATAGCTGAAAAAGTGCCAGAAAGCCCTGAAGCAACACAAGTGACCTGATCCTTCCTGGGAAGAGCTGTCCCTGACTTTTAAAAGGCCACGTGCACTTGGTAGGACACAGTATCTAAGTTTGTTTTCTGATCACCTGACAGGAGTATTTGGAACAGATTGTCTCTATGATCTTGCACACTTTTGTGAAAGTTTCCCATTTCCTCTCCAGAAATGCACACACACACACACACACACACACAAACATGTTTTTCTCTGCAATGACTGAGATGTTGGGGGAAATGCTGCATACACAATCAGTTTAATAAACAGTCTAGACTTGAACTCTCCCCACCCCCCAACAAGGCTTCCTCGTCTGTTTGCTTTTTGTTTTGTTTTTGTTTTTCGCTCATTGTTTGCACTCGTTGTCTGCTCATTTTTTCTTTAGGAGGCACCAGGAACCAAACCTGGGACCTCGCATGTGGGAGATAGGTGCTGTACTGCTTGAGCAATGTCTGCTCCCTGCTCGTTTTTGTTTTTGCTTGTTGTCTGCTAGTTGTTTTCCTCATTGCCTTGCTCATTTTTTCATCTGCTCTTTGTCTGCTCATTG
>PVKH010022454.1:0-14092 GCA_004027955.1 Chaetophractus vellerosus
TTTTTTAACTTAAGTGCAAAAAATAATTATATAATGTCACAAATCAAAATGGTTTTCTATTAATATGCAGTAATGATAAATTATTTATTTTCCAAATTGTAGATTTTTTTCAGGAGCAATTTGAAATGATCTTCTTATCACTTAATTAAATCAGGACATTTTGCAATAGGTTGGTGGTTGTAATAATAAGTCATTTGGATTAACTTTTGATAGACTATTTCTAGAAAGGAAATGTGTTTAAAGTGCTTTCTTAACTGATTGCAATTATGTTTTCTGCAGAAAGTTTTGGAAAATGCCTTTTTGATCATAACTACAGCTTAAAATATGATTTTTGAAAATGTCATAGATTTATTTTAATAGTAAAAAAGAAAAAGTTTATCTTGAAATGTCACAGATTATTAATAGTCAAATTTAAGACTGAATGGCAAATTAATGCCTTCATAAATCAATATGGAACCCGCTGGAAAAAAACAATTTTCTTATAAATTTTCCTTACTCAGCTTTAGACTTTGTGTTTTGAAGTCACGACAGTTTCAAGAGATGTTCACTTTGAATAAACAATAAAAGATTGTGCAAAATGAACCATTTTAGTTACCATCAGGCCAAAAATCTAACCTAAATCTTGACATCATATTCTTCAAATAAGTATGCTGTTTCCCACAAATTTAAGTACATAACTGTAATGCATAAATATGGCGTGACAAATACTGCTGCATTTCAGTCATAGTTCCAGTTATCTTCCTTTTTCTACTCTTGGAAGGACTGTCCTTGCCTGCTCTTTTGAAATTAGGTCACAGCCAAATGACTTATTTCTTCTCCGAAGAATGTGAACAAAAGTTAATAGCTGTCACTTCAGTGATGGAAACATTTAATTTCTCATCCTTGACTCTCTAGATATAGAGCATGTAAACACATGTTTATAAATAGGTGCCCCTGAGACCAAAGCAGCTTAAAATGCTGAGCTAATGCTTGGAAGATTGAGCCTGCTCGAGGACTGAGAAATATACTTCATTCATTTGGTGGCATTTGCTGCTAGAATACAGCCAGCTTATCCTGAGTGATAAACTTAACATCAGAATAAATTCATGATTAATAAATTAACTCAGCTTATCTATTAGAATCAAGCCAAATTCTAGTTAATTCATTATATTTGCATATATTTTTGGCTTCTGTTCTGCTTACAGGGTTAATTTTTTTTAGGATTAATCTTTACATGTGCACAACATTATATGTAAGGGTAATTTAAGTGCTATCTTTTAAAAAATTCTCTGCCCTTTACAGAGACATAAAATCAGCACTGAAAGTCATTGTAATTTAACCTTTTCATTCTTAATAAGCCATGACAGGGCATAAATAACATGAATTCTTTACAATGCAACTGTCAGGGGGAAAGAATATCTATCTAATTATACAACTAGATTATAAAAGTTTTGAAATATAGTAGTTTTTATTTAGTAGTTACAATTATACTTCTTGTGTGTGTGTACAGTACATACATACCTATGATAAAAATTGTGACTATAGTACTCTGCATAAAATAAATAATGCACCTTAAATATTTAACTTAATTTTTGTATAGTATGATATGTATATATTCACACACAAGATATTTTTTGCCACCTTATTTTTTAGTTTTTAAAATAAACATTAAATATGCCACAGATTGGAATAAACATCCTTCTTTTTGAAATATAAGTTTTTTCCTTTGTCATATATTTTCAAACTTTCCTTTAAGGTGCAACATTTCTAGCATTCAGAAAAGGAATTCTATAGTTATGGTAATAGATAAGGGAAAATTGCAACAATTGAAGTAGAGTGCTTACTAACTAAATAATCCTTTATCGTCTATGAAAGCATGCGTTTTCTTACTCAGCCTTCTACAAAGAATTGACTGCATGAATCCCATACCAAATGTTGCCCTTAAATTCTGTTTACCCATTTCTGTACAGCCCAATGGTTTTTGCCAAATTATGTTTCAAATTGATCTTATAAATATTTGCAAATTTATAAGTCAGAAATAACTGATTATTTATTTTCTTATGCATAAGTCACTATAACTATGTACTTAAAATAAAAATATCCACAAAACAAATTCTGGCAATTGGTACATATTTTTCTTAACAGGCACATACACACATATACAAATGTACACACACCACACAGGCACACGCACAACCACAAAAAGGCATGAGTTTTCTAGCTCACTGAAAATTGTGATTAACCAGAAATTACCATTCTTACCAGTCATAGCTACTAAATTCAGATGGTTAAAATATAAGAGATTGCAATATTAAGGCTAATAGTTTTCACATACCAACAGTCTATGATCACTTTGTTTTTAAGTCCCTAAAATTCTGAAAATATGCTAGATATTAAAAATCCAGGAGATCTGTAGAAACATTCTGTCAGTTTTGCTCTGAATATCATATTATTTGATGGTTCCATATATAGGAGGGTCTTGGGGCTTGATTTCAAGCACTTATTAATGCTTATTAATATTTAAAAATCATTCATTAAAACATGCAAATATATTTACAGGGCTTTTGCTCTATGGCAAGCACTGCAGTGTGTAAGAAGGAAAAATAATAGCAGTATATAAAAGAGAGTAGAAAATTAAGGTGTGGTAGTTTGAAGCTGTTTATATTCCAGAAAAACATGTCCTTAAATTTGACCCATTCTTGTGGGTGTAAGATGTTTGATGAGGCTACTTCAATTAAGAAGGTGTGGCCTACGTCAGTCAGAGTGGGTCTTTATCCTGTTACTGGAGTTCTTGGTAAGCAGAGTGAAATTCAGACATATAGAGAAAAGCCACATGAAGCAAGAAGCTGAATTCAACAGAACCCCGAAGAGAAGGAAGAGACTAAGAGAGGCTGCTATATGCCTTGCCATGTGACAAGCTAGGGACCAAGAATCACTAGCAGCCAGCACCAGAATGCCAGTCTTCAGGAAGAAAGCATCTCCTTGAGGACACCTTGATTTGGATTTTGTTTTAGCTTCAAAACCTAAGCAAATAAATTCTCATTGTTTAACCTGACCCTTTTCATGGTATTTGCTTGAGCAGCCCAGAAAACTAAAATATAAGGGAATTATTTTTCTTTAATTGATAACTCTTGTTAACAAGAAAGACCATCACTAGTTTTTCATTTATATAATCAAACAATTTTCTGTTGTTATTTATGTTTTAAATTACCTTATATTCATTCATTTATTTAGAAATATTTATTGTGCATATTCATGCTGCAATCACTGTTTTAGTTTATAGGGATATGAGTGTAAGTGAAAATAAATATGGTCCTTTGAATAATGGAGCTCATTATGTATCTGTTGATGCAAGAATTAGCCAGTGGTACTTAACAAACTATTCAAAAAATATTGTGGCTTGAAATAAGCTACGTTTACTTAGTTCACAAATTTGTAGAACTGCTTGTAGATGGCTGGTCTAAGAATTGCTCAATCGTTAGAGATCATTTAGAGGGTCAGCTACAGATTGGCTTTGCTGAATTTGGTTGTACTTTTTTACAGTTGACTCAGCTCGGCTCCACGTGGTCTCTTATACACCAGCATACTAGCTTGGGCCTTGTTCACAGGGCAGTGTTGAGGAGTTCAAGAAAAAGATAGTAAATTTATAGGATAAGTCAAGGTATAGTCTCAGAACTGGCACAAAGTCACTTTTGTTACACTCTGCTATATGAAGCATATTACAAGGGAAGCCCACACAAAAGAATGGGTGAATAGACTCCATTTCTCTGGAGGATCAGCAATATCATATTGCAATTTATTTATATTCAATTCTTTACTATCTTAGAATTTGAATCCTAAATTCTCTTACTTGAGCAATCCTAATATCCTTCTTAAATGTTTTAATGGTGTAACACCACCCGTGAAAACTAACAACAACAAAAAAAGAAGATCCTGGAGAAGTTAACCATTAAGTTGATAATTAGCTTATTCATTCTAAAATATAGAAAATGTAGCCTAATACATAAATTTGTTTTAAGGATTTTTTCAGCCGGGGTTCTCCAGAACCAACACTACATATGTGTAGGTGTAAGTGCGTGTGTAGACACATATGAAGATATTTATTATAACAACTTGACTCAGCAATTGTATGGCAGGTTGTAGACTTGAAATTCCACTAAGAGTGATGTTGAAGTCTTGAGTCTCAGTTCCTTAGCCTGGAATCTAAGAAAGGACTGAAGTGTGTAGTCTTCAGAGAGAATCTCTTCCAATCCCCAGAAACCCCAGTTCTTCCTGATTAGACTGCTAGCTGATTGGATGAGGCTCATACACATTATTGAAGGCAAGCTTTATTTAAAGTCAACTGATTTTAGATCCTAATTCCATCTACGGACAGATCTTCAGGTGGCAACTAGGCCAGTGTTTGACCAAACAACAAGACATCATAAACCTAGCCACGTTGACACATGAAATTAACCATCAAAAGAATTAACTGAAATAATATATTTTAGGAAGCATTTAAACAAAATATGTACTACTTGATTTTATTTCCTCTACCATAGATCACCTTCATGTTAAGGTTACTGAGATAGCATATCTATATCATCTGTCCTCTACTGAAATTTATTCAATTGAAGCTCATTGCCTAAAGGAAAATCCAATTTTAATTGGCTAGTGAGGCATACACAGTGAGTTTATAGTAGATTAGTAATCAAACAATGGTCTACAGAAAACTGTGAGGCTATTACTAGTTCAGAGGAGAAAATTTTAGAGCATGTGATTTTTACCCAGGGGAAGAGTTTTAAATGTGATACTAACACTGGACTTTTCCCCTTGCTTTGTAAATGTATCAGATAGAGTTATGACTTTTAATTTACTGCCAGTGAAAGTACAGAGAGAAGACATTGCTGGATTATTAAAGCTGAGAACATGTATAATAACATAGCAACTTCCAAATTATTTTCTTATTTTGCTTAATCTAAGTTTAATGTAAAACAATTTGTTTAATGTACATATAAATAAGGTCCACTCATATTGAAAATGAATAATTATTTAAATTCTAAGAAAATAATCTTGAAACACAAAGATATTAATTATATAATTAAATATGCAAATATATTATAATTAGATTATTTTAATGTATGTAGGGGAAAGATAGTTAAAATTACTGGTAAAGAAAATAAATAATCTTAGTAAATTCTTGATTGCTTTAGTTTTACATTTTTCTTCATTTCTTTGCATATATATTCTATCAATTAACAGTCACTCTATCTTATTTGATCCAATTCATAACTTTATTTTTTTTTCTTTTTTTCCTTGTGTATCTTAATCTGAGGAGAACTTCCAAAATTCTTCTTTTAGAAATTTTGTTTTGGAAGGTGTGAGGAGATATCCTTATGAGTAAACTTCAGCCAGCAGATTACAGTCATCGAGAATTCAGATTCCAGAAGTTTATTATCCATATAAGTCTCAGCTCTGCCACTGTGGGAAATTTCCTTGAACCCTTTGTACCTCAATTTTCTCATGTATAAAATGTGGGTAGTAACAGTATTTATTTATATAATTGTTCTGTAAAAATTCAATGAGATTATATATCTAAAGGACTTTAATGCATTGCTGAAACTTCCAGAACACAAGATAGAGGAATAAGGAATAGTGTATTAATCAGGGTTCTATAGGGAAACAGAAATGACAGAAGATATATGTAAATATAATGAGACTTTTATAAGAATTATAAATCGTGCAGCTATGGGGATGTCTAAATTCTGTAGGGCAAGCTGGGACTTCTGATAAAGGTTTCAATGAATTTCCCAAGGGAAGCTGGATGGCTGAAGTAAAAATGGAAATTCTCTCTTCTGACTGCTGAAATCATCACTTTTCCTTTTGAGGGCTTCAACTGGTTGAATGAGAAAACTCTCATTGTTGAAGGCAATTTCCTCAGTTGCATGTAGATATAATCAGCCATAAATTCAATCTACTTGCTGATGATTTAAGTGCACAAAATATCCTCACAGTAATAATCAAGCCAGTGCTTGTTTCACCAAACAACTGGACACGATGGCTTAATCAAGTTGACGCATGAACTTAACCATCGCAAGTAACAAAAAAGAGGAGGAGGAGGAGGAGGAGGAGAAAGAGAAGGTGATGATGAATGAGGTGGAGTAAATAGGAAAACGAGAAGTAGGAAGAGAAGGAAAAGGATAATGAATGAACTGAGACCTGAAAGGCTACTATTAATATTTAATTAACTAATTGAATAAATATTTATCCATCTTCTACTACTTTTCTACATACTGTTCCAGAAACAGTAATGAAAAAAGACAAAGATTTCTGTTCTCACAGATCTTATACTTTTCATGAGGAAAAGCAAACAATAAAATGAATAAACTATATAAGTAAATATTAATGGTATGTCAGTATAGGTCCATTTTGAATGACACATTACTGCAAAAGTCTTTTATTTTCACATACTAATACAAGGCTTGTTGGCCAGACATTTTGATTGCTAGAGTGTGAATGTTATGCTTATTTTGAAATACCAGGTCAAGATCTGAAAATACTTCCATGAAAGAAAATAAAAAAACTATATGTTTCCAATTCTTGTAAGTTAGAAAATATACTAAAGAACTTTTTATTAATGATAAAATTTAATAATATTAAAATAATAAACATAGGACCTGATAAGCAGCCCTGAAACATGTCATATATCACATTTGAATACAATACTTTCCAAAATACTCATTTATTTCCAATTTGCAAATATGATTGTGAAGAAAGAGTTTGCACAGCAGGCCTGAAACTGTTGTATTTGGAAAGACCAGCTTGGTAAGGTTGACCCTTTTCTGACACCTGGGAACTTGGATTTTAGTAGAGTCCCCACCATTCCAAAAACTGACCAGTGGCTCATTGTTCCTAAACTGTTTGTGCAAACAATATGGCTTATGTTGAACACATGTTTTTTTCTTCTGGGTGCCTGGAATTTGTGTGCTTGCAAAGAGGAGTTTGCCTTTATGATCAGCTTCAATAGAAACCCTGGGCTCTGGGTCTGTAATAAGTTTTACTGGTTGAAAACATTCCACAATGTTGTTGCAACTCTCATGTTGTGTGTGATTCCACTGGCTCTTGGAAACCTGGGAGTGCTTTCCTCCAGAATTTATCCTTGTGCCTTTTCCCTTTGCTGATTTTGTTTTCTATCTTCTTGATGTAGTAAACCATAGCTGTGATGATCACAACATGCTAAGTCCTGTGAGTCCTCCTAGCAAATCATCATACCTTGAGGCAGTCATGGGGATTCCTGATGCCAAAATCCTAAGACTCTGAGGGCTTAACTTACTCATGCCCTCAGTTGAGTTTGATTTCAATGATCTCAGTGAATTAAGTAGAAAACAATCTTGAGCAGAGTAGTGTTAATATGACTCCGAAGGGAAAAAATTTCTTACGTGACTCAAGTTCCTATGTGTCGTGTACCACAGTTACCTTTATCTTTAACAATCTTTTATTAAAATAGTTGTTCCAACAAGGATAAACAAATCAAATAATTATACTTTAACAATAATAAACCCTAATTTCTCCATCTTCACTTCCTCAAATGTACTTAAAGAAGATTTAATGAACTTTAGTAGGTAATCTTATTTGATAACATAACTTCTAACTTCAAAGAAAGCAGAAACCTTTATTTTCTGTCTTCTGTTGCTTATTATCTAAAGGAATTCTTCCTGCACAAAGATAAAGAGCACATAATGTAATCTTAGCCACACCTTTATGAAATCCTTCCTTCACTCTATTTTCTTCAAGTGGGAATTTCAAAATCATTCGTCTCCCCAGGTATTTTAAGCATGGTTAACCCACTTTTTGCGACCTTTGAGATTAGCTAATTGTTAGAGGACTAAAAATTGCACCAACAAGCTTTCAGTGTCAACAGACAACCTAGGACACCTACCTGAGAACATCAGTATTTGTATTGATTACCATGTGTACCTGTGCTCTGGAGAACTGTGCATTGGGGAAAGGGGTTTGATGTGAGAGAAAAGGAGAACAAGGATCTGCTGAAGAAGATCAGTAATATTATTGGGGAAAAGCACCAAAAGAGAAAACTAAATCTCTGCTTTGTAATTGTCCCTAGACTGATTTCACCTCCTATGTGCTCTTTTCTGTCAATGATTAAGGAAGCTCTTTAATAATTAAACAGCTATAGCCTAATAGCTTAAATTAAAACTCCCTGACAGTGTAATATTAACTGATTTACATAATTCTTAATTAAGCAAATATTTGTAGAGCAACTATAATGTGCCAGGTATTTAGAATAAACTGTTAAGCAAAATATACTCCCTTTAATCACATATTAACTTCAAGGAAATAAAATGTATCATTTTAAAATTATTTGACTGGTACTAAAGCTGCCATATGTAAGTGTTCTGTTTTTTTCTGATGGGTGGGAGGAGAGAAAAGAATGATCTTTACCTTATAGGAAAATTTGAGTATTTTTTATTTTGTTTTTGATATGTAAATCCTGAATAGAGCATTTTAGAAAGAAAAGTAGCTTCCTTTATTAAAAAATAAATAATGGGTGGTTTCTAATAGGGGAGGACAGGCCAGTGTGTCAAGCACTCAAGGTTGTTGCATTAAACTATGAATCCTGTCCTTCAAGGAGTTAAGCCTGGTGGTCGCCATGGGTCCCAAGGGGAGGGGAAGGAAAGAACAGAATAGTAGGAAGAAGGGATATTTAGGGGGCAATGGAAATATTCTTTATGATATTGCAATGTTGGATACAGGCCATGTTAAATTTCAGCAAAAATTTATAAAAGTGTACAGTCTAAAATATAAGCCATAATGTAAACCATTGATCATGGTTAGTAGTTATGTTTCAATTTTTGTACATCATTTGTAATAAATGTACCATCCACACATAAAAAGATTATTAATATGGAAAAGGGGAAAAGGGGGAAGATGTTGGGTATATGGGAGTCCCCTATATTCTGTATTTGACTTTGCTGTGACCTAAAACTGCTTTGAAAACAAAACAGAAAAAAGTAAGACACTAGGGAAGAAATGCAAGAAAATATCACAGTACATAGTGGAGAACAGATATTATAGTGATGAAAGGCAAAATGTCAAAAAGTTTTTAAAAATAATTTTCATTATTTTTTTAAATCCCAATTTTAAAATTTTAATTTAGTTATAGTTTTTCTAAATTATTATGTATTTTATTTCTTATGCTTAAACCTATCACTATTATTTCATTTTCCTATTAATTGTATTTGGCGATGTTCTTTGCTTCATTTTTGGACCACAGAAGGTTTAAAATGTGGCAGGGGAGGATCATTGATGTGGGGTGTCAGTGATGGTGGATACATGGGAGAAAGTTCACCTGGGCATAGTTGTAAGGTATCTAAATGTGTTCAAATATTCATGGGGCGTTGTCACAGTGGGTAGAGATTCACACAATAACTGAAAGAGTATTGAACTCTCAACCTGGGCAGCTCTGCAACATTCACTAATGAAACAGCAGCAATCCCCCAAGTTCAGGGACAATGAATAGTGAAGAAGGATGGTCCTTTGATGGGCCCTTGATATTGATGACTATGCCTATGAGCTTTTGCTCTTGGAATTGTAACTTAGCCTAGTGTTGTAAGGCTCTTGAGAGCCTTCATGTTGCTCAAATGTGGCCTCTCTCTACACTAAACTCAGCATATAAATTCATTACCTTCCCTCCAGCGTGGGACATGACTCCTGAGGATGACCCTCCTTGGCACCAAGGGATTACTCCCAAGCACCAACTAGCAATGCAACTGGAAAAACACCTGCCTTGAATAAAATGGTGAAAATGTAAAGACAAATGAGTTTATATGGCTAAGAGACTTCAAAGTGAGTTGGGAGGTCATCCCAGAGGTAACACTTATGTACATTTCAGCGGGATCATATAAACTGTCAAAGTAGATACTATCCCAAATAGTGGGGCTCCTCGGCTGTGGAGACACCCAGTTCTTATGGTCTTGGCAGATAGCTCTGGAGTTTTATGCCTTGCCAGTGGGCCCTACTTTGGAGTTTGTGCTCCCAAGTGTGACATAGTTGGACTTAGTTGTGACTACTCTACTGTCCCTAATATTTGAACCTATAGTTGTTGCTGGAGTTGGTAGGTATATGCCTAAGAGACTTGAATCTTTGAGATATCCATGTGCCAGCTGGGCCCTGAGCCTCATCAGAGTTGCAGCACCTACTCTCCAGTTCATTGGACTCACCCAAGACAACTAACAAGAAGGTGAGGATGGACAACTACCATGCCAAGGAACCAAGAAAGTCTACAACTGCAAGCAAGAGAGTCCCATCCATCAGCTGTATGGGATATATACCCCCTCTTAATTAAAGGTGAAGTGTGTATCACAACCCTATAATCCTCAGGATTGGGGAATAATATGAAGTAGAGTGGACTTATTGGTATTCTACTATAGACTTATTGTGATTCTGGCAATGGAAGAAATTATATCATAGATGTGGAGACAGTGGCCACTGGGGGTTCTGAAGGCAGGGAGAGGGAAAAAGAGGTGTAATATGGGGCCAGTTTTGGGACTTTGAATTGTCCTGAATAACATTGCAGTGACAGATACACACCATTATATATCCTGCTATAACTTACAGAATTGAGTGGGAGAGAGTATATACTACAACGTAAACTGTGTAATCCATCCTTAGTGGCATTGCTCCAAAATGTGTTCATCAATTGCAATTAATATACCACACTAATGAAAGAAGTTGTTAATATGGGGAAAAGAGGGAGGTGTGGGGAGTGGGGCGATGTGAATTCCTTATATTTTTTTAATATAACAATTTATGTAATCTAAGTATCTTATAGAAAAAATATTTTAAAAAATAAAGTACCCTGTGTAATATATTTTTTAAAAAGATGAATGGTAGGAAAGTTTGTAATTAATATGGCCTTGATTCTAAAGTTGTTAACTAAGTATTGGATTTTATTCTGAAATTAAGATATAATACAAGGTCCTTGGATTAGGAATGTTTGCCATTATTCATTATTCCATAATTGAGGTCATTGGGTTTATAAAGTATACTATATAAAAATTAATTTACCAGTAAAATATCTAAAATCTTTCATTATGCACCAGGAAGGTTGAATTCAATCTGTGGATTAACAAAAAAAGCATTGTTTTTCTTTTTTCCCCATAGAATTAATACCTTATTAAAGTCATATGCCTTTGAAATATGCATTCCTTTTTTAAAGGCTTTTAAGTGAGAATTATAATCGTATGTACATGCAAAAATATACATGTTATATGGTTGAATATTAAAATTAGCTAAAATTTGAAGGAAAATGGTAAAAACTCTATTATATTGAGCTATTGCAATGGTAGAAAATATTTAGTAGGTATGATGTCATTTAATTTAGATAATATATGTTTGTTTATAAAGAAAGTGTAGGGAATTTTATGTGTCTTTTAACTTGTTCTTCATTATATTATACAAAAGATTTTTGCAAACAATAAACTAGGATTAAATTAAAGTACTAATTCATAAATAATTAGATACA
The DNA here is from genome assembly GCA_004027955.1 of Chaetophractus vellerosus. Taxonomy (NCBI): domain Eukaryota; kingdom Metazoa; phylum Chordata; class Mammalia; order Cingulata; family Chlamyphoridae; genus Chaetophractus; species Chaetophractus vellerosus. The sequence goes on from PVKH010022454.1 coordinate 11,501, forward strand.
ACCATTATTATCACAGTTTTAGCTTTTTATCAATTAAAAGATTCTTGCTCAGACTTCTTTGGTTAATACTGACTTTTATACATGATTATAAAATGTCAGATTACTGTGCTAATTAAACTTTATTTAAAATTCAGAAATTTTAAGTAAAATTTCATATTTTGTTTTAATTGTAAAAACGGCACCAACTCTATAATCTCCCTATCCATGCCATTTGCTATGTGCCTTTGCAAATATTCTAATCAAAAGTTGGAATCTATTTCTTCACTGTTTGAGTCTTGGCTGGCTTTGTGTTTTTCTTTGGCCAATAGTATGCTAAAAAGTGATGGTATTTCAGTTCCAAATCTAGTCCTCAAGAGTCTTCACACAATTACACTCTAATGAATCACTGAAACTACCATGAAAATGAGCCTGGGCTATGTTGGTAGAACATGAGTGTCAGAGATGACTTGTCCCAACTGAGGCTATCCTAGAGCAGCCAGCCCACAACTAAAGCATTAGCTCATGGCAGGCACAACAGAAAGGCCAGATAAGATCAACTGAGTCTGCCTTAGGAATGCTTACTAGCTTAGCTGATTTTTAGACTAGTGATAAATAAAAAATGTTCTTGTTTTAAATCACTGACATTAATGGTACTTTGCTATCAAGTAACAGTTAACTGATATGGCTAGGGAAATACGTATATAAATATTTCATTGAAATAATGTTTAGAAAATTATTTTGGAGATAGGTTTATTGGTTTATTTAAGTACCAGGTGAGACATTGCTGACAGTTTTGGCTATGTTCCTAATAATGTGCAAGTTTTGATTCCATTTAAACTTGAAGTTGGAATGAGTCTTAAGTTTGGAAACTTTGGCTGAGACCTGGAATAGACAAAAAATAAAATGTTTAAAATAGAAAAAACCCTGTAGATGAAACAAACAAACAAAAAATCAGTAGATAGGCTTAAAACCACATCAGACAAATTTTTTAAAGAGATAATTTATGAACTTCAAAATAGGAATGTTTAAGTATCTGGGATAAAGAGTGTAAGAGTCACAAGCTAAAATCAGTGCTAAACACAACAACATTTAGAGTACCAGAAGGAGAGGAGAAAGAGAATGAGTCAAAATCATTAGTTGAAAACCTATTGCTTAGAAGTGTCCAAAAACTGATGGAAGATATTCCAAACTACAGATTTAAAAATCACTACAATAGCCAAATACAACGAATAGGAAAATGAAATAATAATGATAAGTTTAAATGTAAGAGATAAAATACATGAAAACTTAAAAAAAACTAAAAATAAAATAAAATTAAAAGATTGGGATATTTAAAAAATGAAAAATATAAAAAATTTTTAAAAAATTTTTTTGACATTTTGCTTTTTATCACTGCAATATCTCATGTCCAGTCTGTACTATGGCACCTTCCCCCTCTCATTTCTCCATGTCTAACTATTTTCATTTTGTTTTCAAAGAAGTTTTGGGTCACAGAAAAGTCACACACAGAATACAAGAGACTCTCGTATACGCAGCCTTCTCCCTCTTTCCTCACCCCATATTAATACCTTTTTATATGTGGATGGTAGCATTGTTATAACTACAATACAAATAGTGAAAAATAGCTACTAAACATTGTCAATGGTTTACAGTATGGTTTACATTTTAGACCGTACACTTTTATAAATTTTGATATTTACCATGTCCTGTGTCACTCACTATAAGATAATAAAGAACATTTCTACTGATCACTAAATACCCCTTGTTTGTTCTATTCTGTTCCTCCCTCCCCATCCCTCCAGGGCCCATGGCAACCCCCTGGCTTGAATTATTGGATGACAAGATTCATAGTTACATGCAACAAGAGGTATTGACACACTGGTTTGTCCTCCCCTATTAAGAATTGCCCTTGCTCTTGAGAGACCCCTGTCTGTCTATTTCTGAACAAATCGGTCCTCCCAAAGATGGGAGTCTAACTCCTTCCTGCTCATTATGTGTGTTTCCACCCACTATTACAACATATCACAGAAAGGTTACAACTGGGGTGGGAGAGGATCGTTGGTGGGGGGTGTCAAGGTCAAGGGTACATGGGAGGAAGTTCACCTGAACATACATATAAGGTATATAAAATTGTTCAGATGTTCACAGGGCATTGTCACAGTGGGTGGAGAATCACACAATAAATGAAAGAATACTGAATTCCTATCCTGGAGAGCTCTGCCACATTTGTAAGGGAGAAGCAACAGTCCCCCAAGGGCAGGGGCAATGTTTGGCAAAGGAGGATGATCCACTGATGGGCCCTTGTTATTGATGACTAGCCCTATGAGTCTCTGCTCTTGAAATTGAAACTTAGCCTATTGTTATGGGATGCTTAAGGGTTGCTTCCTGAGAGCCTCCTTGCTCAAATGTGGCCTCTCTCTAAGCCAAACTCAACATGTGACTGCATTACCTTCCTCCCAGTGTGGGACATGACTCACAGGGATAAGCCTCTGTTTTGGTCAGCCACAGGAGTGCCTTTTGAAATATACCAAAGATTGGTCGGTCTTTATAAAGGGTATTTATTTGGGGTAGAAGCTTACAGTTACCAGGCCACAAAGCATAAATTTCTTCCCA
>PVKH010022455.1:0-14094 GCA_004027955.1 Chaetophractus vellerosus
ATTTCTCAAGGTAAAATAACTTCCCTGAGTTAACCAACCTACTTTTAAAGCCCAAGCATGAATGAGATACTGCATATCACATTTCCAGTCTTTTTCTCCAATATCAACCAAGAGCAATGCATTGGATGGGCGTCTGCTGTTGGAGATCGGCATAGAGGATAAGAGAAAATGAATAATTGCCACGTGCTTGCAAGTTATCAGGAACTGGACAGATAGAAATATATCTGATTCTAGAGAGTTGATGTAGCACAGTCACATTGGCCTTGGAGTTCAAGATCTGGTTTCAAATTCTAATTCCAGTTGTGTGAACTATTGTGGCCTCATTTATCTCTTATAGCCTCAGTTGTTCATCTCTGAGACATTTATAAATGATACCTGTTATAAGGTAGACATGAGCATTAAGCAAAGTATGCTATGTAAAGTGCCAAGTATAGTGACTGCAAAACAGCACACACTTATTGCATGATTTTTTATCCTCATAATCATCATCATTATCATCTTGAATGCTTTGTGGTGTCTTGGAGCTATGTACCCTATTAAAACATGTTCTTAACTTTAATCCATTCCTGAGGGTGCAAACCCTTCTAAGTAGGCCCTTTTGGTGAGGTTACTTCAGTTAAGGTGTGGCCCGGCTGAATCAGAACGGGTCTTAATCCTATTATGAAGGCTTATAGGGAAGGCCTACAGAGAAAGGGAAGGCCAGAGGGAGGAGCCAGAATATGAAAGTGAATGGAACCTGGAAGAGAAAGGAGAGGTCAGGAGAGGCTACCATGTGCATTGCCCTGTGATTAAAAAAAGAAATTCCAAGGACCAAGGATTGCCAAGAGCCAGCCCCAGAATGCTACGATCTGCTAGGAGAAAGCAGATTTTGGACTTTGCCTTGCCTCAAAGCCATGAGCCAATAACTTCCCACTGTTTAAGCCAACCCGTTGTGTGGTATTTATTTTAGCAGCCAGGTAACTAAAACAATAGTTAACTCTCTAAAACTCAGTCTCTTTTCCTAAAACAATGAGGGAAAATATATCACCTAATTTGGGGTTATTGTAAGAATTTAGAGCTTCATAGTATGTAAAGCTCCTAGGATGAGAGCCTAGTTCAGAGTAAGTACTCAGTAAGTTAGGTATTATTATATACTAAAATCCATGTTATGTAGTGCACTATATCCATTTTATATAGAAGAGAAACAATTCCTAAGAATCTTAAACAATAACCAGTGAATAACTAGCCAGAGCCTGAATCAGTCCTGACTTCTAAACTCCTATGAAAGATGAGGTTCAGAAAGGGAATCACAAAAACTCAGACCTAAAAGGAATAGGGCATCCTGATCGCAGCCACACCTTTGAAAATATTGAAACTAGGCCCAGAGAAATGAACGGACTGGTCCAATCTCACAGAGCCCAGATATTCCAATGTCTTTCTTTGTCCCATTCTGCCTTCTCATGTGGCAACATTTCTTCCATTTCCCTGTATGTGACTGTGTATAGACTCCTCCATAATGACCTTCTTTGTTTCCCACTCTTGTCCCTGCCCCAAAGTTCCCCATCCTTCTTATTATATCTTCGGCAGCAGTCAATCATGGTTTTCTTAAAGTAGATTCTCACAACAATAAATTGAGCAAGTTGCTATACGGTGCATTGTAGGCACACAGGCTTAGGCACAACAGGGACTTTCAGCAAATGGCTGCTTTATTACTCACATATCACAAAGGGTCCAAAAGAGCAGCCCCTCAAACCCTACTTTGTACAAGAGATGAGGGACATTTGTGTTGACCTAATGGTTGGGCTCAACCAATGAGCAAAAAGCATTCGTCAAGCAACCTCTGTGCCCTGGGAAGCAGCTGGGGCTGGTTAAGATTTAACACAGCCCCCAGACTACCTGACAAAATTGAAACTTACCTAACTCCAGCATGCTAACCAGTGCGGGTGGCGGAAGGTGAGGCTGGTGAGGGCTGGGAGATGGCCACTGAATGTCTGTGACTTTCCCAGCACCAACATGCTTAATCATAAGAGTCATCTGGGATTCTTAAAATACAGATTTCAAGACTTTTGCCTGATGATTTTACCTAGGGGTTGACACTAGTGTTCTGAATTTTAAAATGATTACCTTCAAAAGTCACACTGAGATACTCCTTTAAAATAGATGAGACATCACTGTGCAGAAAGGCTACACTTGGCCTCTCAGAAGGAGCAGGCATCTAGGAACATATGCTCTGCTCCTATCTCTACATCTACTCCACCGCCACCACCCTTTCTCTTTATGTCATTATTTCACATTTTACAGCTTTTGGAACAATCTTTACCTAACTTGGAATGCAAGGACTTCTAACTGGACTAAGAGCAAGCTTAAGAGGTTCAATGAACTCCTTGAAAACATATAAAATAATTTGCTCTTAGATGTTTCTACTTTTCTAAGGAGTTTAGCAAAGGGAATATGATCCAAAGAAGTGGAAGGAACTTTGATGTGAAGAGTTCTGCAAAGGGAGTTTATAAACACACTTAAGATCCCTTTTCCTTGTTTCCAAATGGTAGCACGTTTATCCAACAGACATTTCCCAGGGATTTGCTGGCCAGATGACTGTTAGTTGAAATATAGCTAGACAGGGATAATACATGCTATTAAAATGTTCAACTTTAATAAAATAAGTGTGGCATTTTAGCCCACCTGTCTCAGGTTGAGTTCCTCAGAAAACAGAATCTCTGACAGCAATGTGCATGTTAGAAGTTTATTGGGAAGTTGACTTAGCAACCACACTCATGAGGAAATGAGAGCAGGACTGGATGGAATTAGAAGTTAAGTTGTGAAATGGATCAACAAAAGCCTCATCTGGCTCCATAAAAACCTTGTACCTTCAAAATAATTTTAAATACAGTTATGTGCTCCAGGTCTTTGTAGTTCACATCAACAAGTCACTGGAATGAAGACTGCTGCACTCCATAAAGGGGGCATAGGCTTGAATGAAGCACCACTCTTTGGTCCTGGGCAACTCCTGAGAGGGAATATTCTGTGATTCATTAGCAGAAAACTCTCCCAGCATCTTGGGAAATGAGTACCGTAAAGTGACTCTGGGTTTATGGACAGGGCACCATAGCATCCACTACAGTCTACCCCTTGCACCGCTGGATCCACTTCCTCTACATCTAAAGTTCATCCCACCAGGATGCATGTCCTTCAAGAGCTCTGGGGAAGCTTTCAAGAAAAAGGTTATTGGGAAGACAACAGACCCTACAACTATATCCTGTCTTTTTTCTCCTACTCAGTCTGGATTTCTCTTGTTCTCAGCTATCAATCTAGGTGGAAAAATTCATGTGGAAACACCCTCACACCTGAGGGTTCTGAGCAATTGGTCACCATGGCTTTCTTAGGCTCTTTCTTAGTTTTATTATACTAGTCTTAGTTCCCTCACATAGCATAATCAACGGCATAGTTAGTAGGTACTGTAGATTCCAGGTACATATCTTACATTATCTTAATAGGTCATTTTAAATAAGCACTTTACCTCTTTAATCATCTTGTTTCTTTTTGTAAAGTTAAGAAGTGCTCTTTAATGTTCTTATTTTTTCATGATTGTCTAGATGTGAGTTTCCTGGATGAAGGATATATATATGTGTATGAGATAAAGAGTGACTATGTAATCAATTCTACATATCTTTAAAAAATTCTTGGACAATCCAATTCAAAATTCAGGTTGTTGCTGAAATCTCTTGATGTTTATTGAATGCTATTAATTATTGTGCCTGACAATATGCTAGCAGGTTAATATGATATGCCTCTCAATGTCCACTGTACCTCTCTGGGGCAGGTATTCTCTTTCCCCAGTTAATTGATGCAGCGCCTAGACAGGTGGCCTATATGAGTGAGGATGCCAGGAAAGTCTGCAATGACCTGGTGGGGTCAAGGGCAGCTACCAAGTGCAATGGGGGCCCACTGTTTCCAGATCTCCAATCATACAGAAAAGCCACAACACTGGATTGTTTTTGGTGAAATCTCTAATTTTAAAATCTTAGCAAAAAAATTAAAACAATATAAACACTGTATGTCACCATATAAAACACGTCTACATGACCACGCACTCAGTTTACAGATTCTGATATAGACAGGTGCCTTTACTAACTTAAGCAGGGTCTTCATTTACTTTGTATGGAACAATGTGGAATATACATGTAACTATTAAGTGACGAACTCATGTGGTGGGATGTAATGATAGAATATTGCACTTGTCTCTGATTTTTTCTTTAGCTTTGTTCATGGGTTTAAGTTTTCCACTGCCCTGGATCAAATCTTGGGCAGGTACCATGATCTTCTAGTCACTCTTATTTAATAAAACTTTGAAGGACATTTAAAGGCACAGAATTCATTGATTCAGATGTCTAAGCCTATGTAATACCCAGTACTCAGAACTCAGTTTATAAGTGGAAAGCTCTCCCAATGTACCCCACCCACATTGCAACTGGAAGGAAACCTGTGGTTGGGAAAGGGAGTGTGGGGGTCATTTTCTTCCCTAACTAGACCTTCAGCTTCCTTCCCCACATTTTGGCTAAGTGACCAGAATAATGGGGCCCACGGATGTCTATGTCCTGATCCCCACAACCTCTGAATATGTTAGGTTATGTGGCAAATGGGAATCAAAGCTGCAAGTGGAATGAGTTTGCTAATCAAGTGACCTTAAACAGGGAGAGAAACCTAAAATATCCAGGTGAACCCTAATGTAATCACTCCATGTGACAAAAGAAGGCTGGGATTACTGCCCACGAATCAGTTAATTGAGAACGGAAAAGAATTCTCTCACATGAACAACCTAAATAATAGCATGTTTTCCATTAGTTTTTCTGTATAATTGCTTCATTGCTGCAGTTTTTCTTGATAACATGTTTGTGAAAATTGAGGACATAATGTCTTTGGCAGCATTCCCGGCTGGGTTTGTTGCATTTTCCTCAGCCTTCTTATAACATTTTTATTTAATGTTCACTTTAAGCAAAGTCTAAACAAAAGGTTTTGGGGTGACTAAATTATATACATGCATTTAGCCATTCACTGTAAGTTAAAACATTAACATTTTGTGAAGTTGGGGTAGTTGTAGAAAACTGGAACCATTCTTCTTAAAATTTCACATGCGTAAGGACCACCTGCAGATCTTGTTAAAATGCTGATTTCCAGGCCTTTCCATCTACAAAATCTGGTTCAGTCGGGGTGTGCCTGTCCCAGGATCTGTCCTGGACACCGAGACCCTTGATGAACTGATGCACATGGTCCTTAGGCATTCTATTGTGAAATATTGATCTTATTAGCTTGGCTATAGGATCCTTTTATTTCAAACCTCCATCCTCTCCTTCGTGCCACAATGTTAAGCAGTGTTCATATTTCATCTAAAACATTTCACAAAACAAGCCTGTGATAAACACTTTCACAATTTAGCAACTAAAGCAATCAAAGTACAGAAAGTTTCAGAAAAGTCTAACAGGAGGGACAGATTTAAGTGATCAACTCAGAATTGGACCCAGGTCTGTAGACTCGAAGGATATGTCATTTCAGTGAAGGGAAGTAAGGAAGGCTAACATTTACAATTTTTCCAATTGAAGGAGCTTGAAATTTTACTGAAACATTGGCAAGGATATTTTTGGAGGAGAAAAGGACAGACAGGCAGATAGACGTAAAGATCGATAATTAAAACTTTATAGCATATTATTTTCTACCCTGAAATAACAGAAACTTAAAAAAAATACAAGAAAAGGAAGTTATAACTCATGCTTTTACCAGGCATTTTAATGAAGTTCACCCTCAAATTCTAACAATGATGCATTAAAAAATCTAATTACCACCCCTCTATCTGCCACTTCCCTTCAAATACATCAGCCACTCAAACCAAAGAAATAGAAAGTTGGAGGAAATATTTGCAAGAAAGCGAAGAAAGCTCCATTCACCCCTGGGGCTTCTTCCTTATAATTTGTCCCTTGATGGGCATGCAGCACCCCATTCATGAGCACTGACAGCGCCATCTCAGGGTGTGGGTCCCTTACCAACTGCGAGCCACGGATTGCCAGTGAAAAACTCCCGTAGATTGTACAGATCATCCAGGGAATAGAAGAAAACTTCCAAAACAAAGAAGAAACACATTTTTCTGGGTTGTTCTATTTCATAAATAGGAAATCCAGGCAGAAGGCCTATACCATTGCTTAATACAAAAGCAAGGATGACTCCAGACCCTGGAAGGTGAAATGGGCATTAGAACAGCCATGAGTTTAGGATTCAAGTCTTCTTCAAACCTGCCTTCCTAATCAGCCTTCCTTCTGTGACAATGAACGATGTGAAATGGAAAGTAAATTTTATTATTAAGTGGTACCTGATATTGGTACCTGATATTCCTGGGAAGACCTCTCTGTAAGCTGTGCTAAAGTGTGCATTTTTGGTTCAAAATACAAATAAATTCAATCTCTCCCCCTAAGCACCTGTCTTATCACAAGCCAGAGTCTGCCTGGAAATTCTAAGAACTCTTGAATAACAAGTTCCATGATGGCCATGTGTCCCACTTTGGACAGTCTTGCTTTAAAAGTGTTGTTCTGGCTTAATTTAAAATACCTTCCCTGTTCACTCTAAAAACATCACAGTTTGGATGCTAGGTTGTGCAGTTATCATACAGGTAGCCATGGCAAAATAAAAGAAAGGAAGTAAAATAGTTTAGTCCTGGATTTTTATGAGCATGGAATCCCGAGGTTTAATTGGAAGGACTCCCTTAGTGCTACAATTCCCTCTTTTTGAGAAGGAGCAGTGTTGTGGTAGGGAAAATTCTTCTGCCAATTCTGAAACGAGCAAAACATCTCTAGAGTATCTAAAGGTGTGTCTGGCATGTGTTAGGAAACCACTCTTCTTAGCTGCTATGGGATACCTGCCATTTGCTTCCTTCTCTGCCCTGGCACAGCCATAGTGATACCTTCAGTTGTTTCAAACTGAAACGTCACCAACTTATGTTACCAATGTCCCTTAAAGTGCCTGCTATTGTCTACCTGGGGTCTGTGCCAAGTGTGATGACCATTGATTTGGGGACCCTGCATCTGCCTTGGAAGTGGCATGTCCCAGAACTCTCCAAGGCACTGTCATATTCCTCCACTGCTATTAAATCCCTGAACCACATGCTGCCATTAAGGATTGGGTTTTCCAGTGTTCCTAGAAATTTTAGTGAAATCATACTTTTAGTTTTTATTTTCAAGTTTAATGTTGGCTCCATTCCCATGGATTTATAGTTTGAATCCACGATGGTGAACCATCACAATTCTGAACAATAGATTTTCCATTTCTGTTTAATATTGAGAGCCAATCTTTATTAGCCACCCGGGGTGAATTCTTTCTCAGATAGATTTTCTGTTCCTGATCAACATTTGACCCTAGGAATTTGGCTCCATAAATTATTTCAACATTTGAGATTTCTAGGGCTAAAGAATTTGACCCTGAACTCTTGTCTCTACCTCTTACTCAAATCATAATTTCTCATTGAAACCAGTGGTAGAAGTGACTCAGGAGATGCCTCTAAAGTGGTCAGGTATGGCCACAATTACCCAAAAATGACTTACATACTGCATGGGTTTGATTATAGGCCCAGATAGAAGGCTACCATGGGTCAGAGGAAGCCATCTGGTCCCTATTGGCTCATAAAAATCCCGTGCCAATGTCCGCTCTCATCTCTCTCATCTACTGTCTTCATCAATGATTGTTTAAGAGACTGGAATGTTTGCCATCCTCTCCTTCACCTCCCAAGCTTTTTTACAGGAAGGAAAGGAAGGGAGAGAAGGAGGGGAACAAAGGGAGGAAAGAGAGAGAAGGAGGGATGGACGGAACTGGAGGAAGGGGAAAAGGAAGAGGGGACAGAGAAAGTGAGGAGAAGAGACAAGAAATGATCTCCCATCAGTTTGATTCTTTTTCAGCAGATTTTTACTCTTGTTATTAAACCAATTTTCTTTGTCATCTTACCAAGATACATTCTTCCTCTGGTTGTGTCACTCCCTTTATATTAATTAGAAGAGGGGGCAGAACTTTAATAAAATCTTCTTAATGTATTTTCCAAAAATTTCCAGTTTGTACTTTATTGCATTTGTCATTTTCCTTTCTAACAACATTGTCAATGCATGTCTTCTGAGTACCATGCAGCTAATTCCACTTGCAGATCCCTGAATTCGTGGGCATAGTCAAAAAACACCCCATGTGCTGGGACTGCCTTTAAGATTGTTTAGCCGCAATGTTGCCATAGTGTGCTCTAATTTGAGCCTCCCTAGCTTTGGAAAAGGATGAACTGGGTTGGATATTTTTAATGCCTCTGCTCTGTTTTCCCCTATGTGTGAGCAACAGGGAGAGTGTAAAGAGACTCACTTATTGGTTTCTAAGAGGTGGTCATGGTTTCCTTGTTATCACACTCATAAGATCTTTTCCTCTTTGACTGTTTTAAAATCCCTTGATCTCAGCTAATGGAACCATTTGCAAATATAAGCAGGGAGGGTGAAAACAATTTATGTATTCATTAAACATCTTTGAGGATGTAGAAAGTGCCAGGCATTGTGCTTGTACTCAAGATCCTCTAGACACCAAAGCAAACTCAGACTCTACCCTCACAAGTTTGACTGTGACATGATTAAGCAACATAATGGGGGAAGGAGCAACCTGTACTGAAAGCCTAGGAGACAGCAGTTGATGCCCTCCTTGTCTTCTTCTCAGGACCCAGTCCAGCACTTAAGCAGTCAAGTTCTAGAGTAAACTTCAAGGCAGAATTTTCTAATTTTGAATTTTCTTTAAAAATCTGCTGTGTATGATGACTCAGCAGATTCCTAGAAAAAGAACCACACATTCTGAACAAGTGGTAAATGTTTTTTGCTTGTTTTTGAATCTTATCAACTTGGTAGGTGATGGAAATGATTAATTTTTAAAATGTAAGTTATATTGCATTTAACTAGCTAAATTGAACACTGTTAAAGATTTTTTATAAGGATTTGTACCATGAAAATTTAATTTTAATTGTGTGAGTGTAAGAATTTCTTCTTTGCTCATTTTACTATTAAGATATTGCTTTTCTCACTGATTTATAAAAGCCTTTTAAATACATAGACTCTATATATTTCCTATGGGTTGGAGATATATTTTTCTTAATCTGTTGTTGGTTTTAAATATTTTATGATGTCCTTTATATATACAACAATTTTATGGTTTTATTTTATCAAACCTTTGTACATTTTTCTTTATGATTTTTCCCCTTGGTATTATTCTTAAAAGACATTTCCCATCCTGTGGTTAAAATTATTTATTTTTCTCAAAGTGCTTTTAAAATTTTATTGGTAATATTTTAAACCAGAAATTACTTTAGTAGATACTTGAATTAAGACCAAAGCCTTTTTATTCCAAATAATGTACCAGTTTCCCTAGAATTACTTATTGGTAAATCCAGCCTATTCCTTAGATTTGAGATGTTACCTTTTACTATTGAAAAAATGAAAATAATGACTATGTGCTGTGGTCGTTTGAAGCTTTATGTACCCCAGAAAAAAATATGTTCTTAAATTTAATCCATTCCTGTAAGTGTGAAATCATTGTAGGTAGGACACATTGATGAAGCTACTTCAGATAAGGTGTGGCTCATGTCAATCTGGATGGGTCTTAATCCTATTACTGGAGTCCTTTATAAAAGAATGAAATTCAGGCATAGAGAGAGAAAGCCAAGGAAGCAAGAAACTAAAACCAACAAGTCCTGGAATAGAAGGGAGAGACCAGCAGGCGCCACCATGTGCCTTGCCATGTGAAGGGAAGCCAAGGACCGCTGGCAGCCAGTCTTCTGGGGCAAAGCATTGACTGATGATACCTTGATTTGGACATTTTCCCAGTCTCAAAACCATGAGCGAATAAATTCCCATTGTTTATCCTGATCCATTTCATGGTGTCTGCTTTGAGCAGCCTAGAAAACTAAAACACACGCATACACATGCACTCACACATACACAAATACTCACACTTAATGATATTTCTGTGCTTCTAATTTTGTCAGATTCTTGCAGCTCTCTGCTCTGAAGCAAGTCCTGCTCTTAGTAGGCTCATATTTTACTATTTGTGGGTGCCCTTAAAGATGTTCAATTGTTGTTTGTTTGCTTTTTGTGAATAGCATAATTCATGACTTGGAAGTATAAATTTGGAAATTGTGTCAATAAGGGGATTGTGCCCCTATAGACAAGAGTTGTTGGCAGCTGCCTAATTTAGTAGCATGGGGAGTAAGAAACAAAAGATGCTGGTGACTGGTAAATGTGCAGCAAGAGCACAAGATGCAGTTGAGGATCTACCTTAGTTTATTAGTGCACTAGTTATGACATTGATGTACCAGTTATGATATTAATCAAGAACTGGATGCCAGGAATGAGCATGGGCAGGATGGTTGGAGAGCTATCCATTCTGACAGCAAACCAAGGCGTCTAAATTAGCTACAGTCTATCTTTCCTTAATGCCAGTAAACTGTCAGTTTCTGGAATTATCATCATTATTAAAGTTATAATGGTTTTAATGAAGGTGTCATCCAAACTGACACTTTGAAAATAAAATGTAGTGATGACTCAATTAGAGGCTTTGGAATGACCTTAGAAAAAATGCTCCAGGAAACCTGAGAGAGTCCCAGTTACTTAAGGAACCCTGAGTCACCCACATGGCTCATCCCACTGCATTGGAGAGATTCATTTAAATTGACACCAGTCAGAGTTCCATGCCCCCCAGAGAGCCCCACCCAAGCCATCACTCTGTTTTGGGAGAAGCAAATAGACCAAAGCTTCCATACATCCAGCTGCAAATGCCTTTCAACCAATTTTCTAACCCAGTTATTATGCAAAAATATATCTTTAAATAATCACCTTTCCCTCATGTAAGGGGCCATGCTGAGGGCTACAGAAGACAGAAAAGGATCTTTTGCCTTTGGGTTCAAAATACGAAGGTCGCATTCATTGTTTTGCTCCTCCATCCTTGGGTAGATTCATTGCTAACTACTCTTGGTTCGTAGATATTAAAAATGTAGTTACAAGCTAAATCAATACGGCTCTTCTATCACAGGATGCCATGTCTTGGTATAGAAAACACAGATCATTACAATGTAGCCAATAAAATCTATGTGAGAGGTTCTTCTAGGGGGCCATGTGAGTCCAGGAGAAAGAACAAATACTTCTTCTTAGGGAAACCATGGAGATCTTCTTACTTTCGATGGGTCTCATAAAATTACTAAGGGTTAACCCAAGAGAAGATCATGTGATTTTACTGATACTATGGCACATTTAGACCACAAGTGGACACCGTATAATTATGGGATACCTAGCCCCCAGTTGTCATTTTACAATCCATGTCTTCTCTTGTGTCTTTAGTTCAAGAAGTTTTGAAACCTTTCAAGTCTATCCACAAAAATATTCAGGTTTACTTGAGGATTTGCATTTAAAGTCCATTTTCTAAACGTAGCTTCAAGAAACATACGCATGTGCACACACACGCACACAAATATCTGGAATCATAAAGATTTAACCGTCTTCAAGAACACCCAAAATATCCTATGACATAGAAATCACAGATATTCACTCCAAAGTAAAAATAAAAGAGTATAATAATATATTCAGACTTTGCCACTTAAGTGGGGTGCCCAAGGTAGTTCCCAATTCTGGGTGAACTTGAGGTAACCAATGATTTGTGGTTGCATGAGTAAAGACAACAGGTGAGATTGGCATCTTTGATATGATATAATGCTGGAAATTTAGTCTAAAGGCAAGCTGTGAATTTCTTAGTTACCATCCTAATGTGTTTCAAAATTCCCCATAAAGAGTGGGAAGTCACTAAAAATTTTCAGACAGGCCCTCCATCTGTGAAAAGCATATCTCCACAAGGATTGTGGCAGGTTGTGGAAGTTTGATATTATTGATGAATTCCAAAAAGAAATATTGATTATATTTGTAAACTGGTCTGTTTTCTGGGCGTGATACCCTTTGATTATACTAAATTCAGAAGCCGCGTCAGTAGGATATTGAGTCCCCACCCCCAGGTGAGTGGACTCTCACACAGAAAATGATGCAGCAAAAGAGAGAGCTTAGTTTTGATGCTGGAGCCCCAGGGAGAGAGTCAAGCCATCCGCCTGATAGTCTACAGCTGGCCTTGAGGAGAGAGCCGAGCAGCTGAGCCGGGAAAGAGATGAGCCCTGGGAATAGAGATGAACCTTATGACAGCCTACGGTTGAGATTGGAAGAAGCTGGGACCATGGAGCCTTAAGAGGAAGAGGAAGGCTGAACCCTTGCAGAGAATGGCGGCCATCTTGCTCCAACACATGGCAACATACTTTGTTGTGGGAAGTAACTTACTTTTTATGGCCTTGTGACTGTAAGCTTCTACCCCAAAATAAATACCCTTTCTAAAAGCCAACACTGTTCTGGTACTTTGCATCAGCACCCCTTTGGCTGACTAATACACAGGTGAAAATAAAAAGGAACAGGGGGGCAGGATACTGCACCAGGGGAAGATGAAGATGATCTAGATTAAAGCAATACCAATGGGGAAGTACCAGGAATCAAGAAAGAATGAGAAGGTGGAACCAGCAAGATGTGTAGAGGGATGCCGTGAGGAGGGTAAAAGAGCCCACCAGGGGGCAGTGTTGTACAGTAAGGCAAGCGCCGGCTTAACTGTGAACCAGAGCTGATGAGGAGACTGACTCCACCAACTACTGGCTGAGACCTTGAGAAATTTGCTTAACCTCCCCGAGTCTCAAACTCAGTCATCTGAAATCCCTTTCTAAAAGGTCTGTTGTGCCTGGCAGAACGCCTCATGCATAGTGTGCACTTTTATATTGCTGCCACACTTTTATATTCTTTCCGTTTCCTTGATTCCCATGGCAACCCAGCTGTCTTATATCACCACTTCATCTCTTTATTACGGACACTACAATCCAGTCTTCTTCAGTTTTCTCTCTTGCCTCAGATTCATTTTTCGCACCATGTTTAGAGTTACTATCGTGAACCTCTCTCCCCACAGCACAATATTCTTATACATTAATTTGTGGTAACCAAACTTATGGCAACAAATTCCTTAGCTGTTAATTACCAGGCACGGAGGGAAGATGGGCCATAAGGATTTTAGCATGGGGCTCTGGCAGAGGCACTAGGGTCTAGTAACCCAAGCGTGGAGCTGCCTGATGCCCTTACACACTTACCCACTGGGCCATCCAAACACAGATGTGTGCAGAGAAAAGGCAAAGCCAAGGGATGACTTAGGCCAGTCCTCTTGATGACAGCCATGAGGCTGTTTAACATCTATTACATAAGCCTGAGTGGCCTGGATGCTTATATTCCACCATTTCAGTCCAGGGAAAGGCTAAACAAACTAAACACACACACACCCCTTCACAAAGCAAACAAGGTTGAACAGCATGGGAGATGTCTGTTGCAGACTTTAGCTTGGGTTTATTTCCTTTTAGGGTTTTCAGTGCTCAGTACTGTTCATGCAATAAAGGGCATATGGAAAAATGCTTCTTGATTGATACATGAGACGATGGCTTAGGTCAGATTGTTACCTCCTAACCGTCCTAAAATCAGAGCGTGTGTGAACTCTTCTCAGTGTGCACCGTAGACTATTTCTCCACTTTCTAACTTCTAATGATTAGTACATCTTAGATTCTGCTCGCCCACCCCGAAATGTTCTCTTTCCCTCTTTCTAGGGTTCATAACTAGTGTTATGCCTTAAATGATATGCTGATGACTTTCCTATCTGTTTTTCAAGCCCCACCTTTCTCCACATTTGCATATTCCAATTGGATAGCCAAGAGAGATTGCAAATGGACCACACAGAGCTCTTTTTGTTCTTTACCTCAGACTGGCTATTCCCATGTCTTCCACATCTCAGGCCAAAATTCTGGTAGTCACCTCTGACTCTTCATGTTCCCTTACATCTCCCTCGAACCTATGAACAATGCCCATCTCTTCTATGTCCAGAATATTTCCCAAATCAGATGAGGCTTTATCTTTGTCTCTACTTGTTTCCTCTATTTTCTCTTCATTTCTCACCTAGACCCCTGACATTGTCCCCTCCCTGACTTGTCTGCTTCTGCTTCTCCCTGTCTGG
>PVKH010022456.1:0-14099 GCA_004027955.1 Chaetophractus vellerosus
ACCCCCCCCCCCAAAAAAAAAGAAATAGATCTACAGGGAGAAAGAGAGAGACTAACAGAGATAAAAACAAGAGATAGGTCAGGTATACAGAGAATGATAGAGATATAGAAAGGGGACAAAGAGAGAGACAAAATGTGGCTGAGAGAGCCATTGACCTGAACAGGCTTTGGACTAGGCTTAACTTTCCCAGGCTTCTGGAGAGAGCGGGCTAGGTAGGGATCTGTTAACATTCTGACCCCAAGGAAGGAAAAAAGTAAACAAAGAGAGCACATTCAGGGGTTTTTTGTCTTCTAACCATGGTGACATCATCCATCAGCAGCTCTCTACTTTCTTGGAGACAGAAGTCAAGAATGGTGAATGGAGAGCTTTGTGCTTCTATAGTCAGCAAGCCTGTAGGATGTGATAAGAGCTTTGCATATATAACATCATTTAATCCTTCTCCAAGCCCAATATCATTACCCCATAGATAAACTGAGGCTCATAAAGCTTAAATAACTTTCCCTAGGACACACCAAGGAGCTAAACCCTCCAAACCTATACCCCACTGCCTCCTTGGAGAAAATTGTCTTGGTTTTAAGCTTTTTCTTCAATTAATTTATCTTAAACCTTGGTGACTGCTACCATTTTTCTGATAGTGAGCATGAGATGACACCAAAATGACAGAAAAATTAATGAAAAATTTCAGGAATAGTGGCCGATTGTGTTGATTTAAAAGCTGGTTATCTTTTCCTTGAACACAAATGCCCTCGGTTACTGTTTTATACTGTTTATTTGGAGTGTATTTATGTTTTTGCTAGCAAGGTTGTTCATAGCTCTATATGAGTGAATTAAATCAATATCTTACGCTCTTTGAAAATAGTAACATGGCTTAGGCATACTTTTCCAGGTTGAGAAACCCTGGATTGTTTCTAGGTGAGGGGAAGACTATATTACAGGGATTAAGAATTTTAATATGATTTTATTGTAAGAACATAATTGGTCACTGGCTTGTTTTCCTGCAGGGGTTGGGGTTTTAACTGGGCCCTTAAGGAGGTGAAGAATTTGGTTTAGCTGAAGAAAAGGGGGATGCACTCCAGGTGGAGGGGGCTGTGTGTACAAGGCACAGAGCAAAGATGAGTGAGGTGCCCTTGGGCATCAGTGCAGTGGGAGCTGTGTTGTTGCCAAGTATTGTAATCCGTGATAAAACTGGAAAGATAGAGTAGGATCAACTGGCAGGGCTTGAATGCCAGGATAAGGAGCATGAGTCTGAATCACCAACGTGGAGCTTATTTAGGTCTCTTTGCAAGAGAGTATCATAATGAGAGTTTTAAAGAGTTTAAAACCCAACAACTGCAGAAGAAAATACATTATTAAAGTAGTTACTGGCAATGGGGAAAGTGGATGCCAGACCCTTTAATTTCACCAATCGAACAAAATAATGCCAGCAGGTTGATTTAAGACCTTAATTATGTGTTTCATATTGACCAGTTAATTAAAGCCCTTTCAGAAAGTCTCATTTTTGCTGTTTTTTTTTTTGCCAACCTGTTTCATCCACCCTGACTCAAAAAAAGTATCTTTTTCTCAAAATTGTTTTAATTTTATTTGCTTTGCCAAATATGATATTATTACTTTTCACTAATATAATACTTTGAATTTGCAAGGCACTTACATATGTAAAGTCATTCCTTATAACAATTGTCTGACTTATTGAAAATATAATATATACACACATAAGCACACACAAATGCATACACACGTATATAATTTTATTCATATTTAATCAATTGCACAAATTCCCCATTTGTTGTGTTGAAACTTCTTAATAAATGCTTCCTCACTGATATAACCATTTGAGAAAATAAATTTAGCCAGTATTTTAATTTTTTTATTTTATTTTTAACTTTAGTATAACTGAGGTGTTTATGAACAAAGTGAGCATAAAGGTTATGTACGGCCTGGTCTGGTGAGAGGGTGAGGTAACGTCTCACAAATAAATGATGCCCTTGAGAAGGGTTATCAGGAGTACCTGTTGGGTGACTACTGGTCATGCCAGGATACAGTCTCAACCTTAAAGCTGGAAGCCATGCTTCCAGGCTGTAATCATTCATTTTGTTT
Organism: Chaetophractus vellerosus; assembly: GCA_004027955.1. Lineage (NCBI taxonomy): Eukaryota > Metazoa > Chordata > Mammalia > Cingulata > Chlamyphoridae > Chaetophractus > Chaetophractus vellerosus. The sequence continues at coordinate 2,095 of PVKH010022456.1, forward strand.
TCTTACCTTTGGCTAAGTCCTATGACCACTGAAACTTGGACACAAGGAATGCTAACACTAGGAAGTAAATGGAGTAATTAAGAGAGGGTTGTCCCCCCCTCCTTTTTTTGGCAATGGTAGTTTTGAGAAGGGACAATAGGATCTGTCCAAGGCACAGTGCCCAAAGGGATATCAGGGTCAACTCATGGTCAAGTTTATTTGATAGAAGTATTGGCATGGGGAAGATGGAGAGGGTCTCCAATCAGCATCAAGAAGTTCCTAGTGAGGAGTGTTGATGAAATTCCTAAGTCAGGGTGAGATACTGAAGTACAAGGTACAACTGAGAAAGCTGCAAAGTCTTAGTCAATGACTGAAAGTGTGAGGAATAAAATTTAGCCTTCTGGGGACAAAAGCTAGCAGATGCAAAGCAAGATTTCAGGGCCTAAGCCAAGTGGCCTGGTATTGAATTCAGAGCCCCAGCTATAGATGGACTGAGCCTGGTATACATGGCATACTAGTCTGAAAGCCTTTGCCTTTACAAGCATCCAACTCTCTGGATTTTTTCCAATGTATTTATAATTATTTAAATACAGAATTGATCTATGTTTAAAATACAAATATTTGAAACTATTCTGATTTTATTTTTGCTACTTTGTTTTAAAAAGGAATACATGAGTTAAAAAATAAGACCAAAGATAAACATGTTTAATTTACATTTTTCTGGGGAAAAAAAATAGTCTTTCTTAGGAAAACAACAAAAAAGAAGAATGAATGAAGTGCTTAGGAAGATTGTTATTGTGTTTATCACATTGGTTTGCTTTCGTTTCTATTTAAGCTGTTCAAATGGTTATATTGCCAATGAAAGATGAAAAAATTCTTAGCTGTTTTCCCACAGTCCTTTGCAATAGAAAAGAAGAATATCTTGGAGTTATTCTTTTTCAGATTGCATTTTTAATTAGCTTTAGAAAGATTTGCAGCACAGAGCCCAATTGGGAAAAAGCAGGTTTGTGTATGTATGAGTTTGTGTGTGGGGATGTTAAAATATATCACACACATATACATAGAAACATAGATGAAGAGCTGATATAAATATCTCCACTGATTCTATAAATATTATTTCCATAGTCCTTGTTGGGTGAAAATGTTTCTCAGTCACAGTAAATAAGGCCACATTAAGTGTTAAAGAATTTCTTATGTTTCAAAATAGTCAAAAGCATGCATCTGTCTGGTCTGTCTGCTTAAATGCCTGTCTATTTGATGTGGTTATTCACACCTCAATCCAAAAAGACTTTGGAGGGACTCCAGAACCTTTAAAAATGTTCTAGGTGTTCCCTTCCTTGAGAGCAATTCAGAACTCAGAACACAGAGCTCAGATGAGTTGTTGAAATAAATATCAGTGACAGTAAAGGAAAGTATCTCCATCCAGGAGGGATGAAAAAGGGTTTCGGGGGCAATGAATATAGACAAATCATCTGCATGAATAATAGCCGTACTATCGTGCCCACTAAGGGATCCTGAAAGACCATGCAGTATTCTAAATCCTTAACCACATACTGTACATTTAAAATTCAATTGCATAGGCCAGAAAACAAATAAAGGAATCCTTAAATACATCAGTAATTTGGGGGCAGAAATATGAGTGCCAACAACCCACAGACAGATTCTGTGTAATAGAATTGTGCTGGACAAATGTTGGTCATGTAATTATTAAAGAGCAATGAAGGAAAGAAGGGATTTGAACTTGTCTTAATTAATATGCTAACTAAGCTAATGTCTTTACTGAAAGCTTAGGCAAGCTGAGCTCAAATTTGTTTTGCAGAAAATTTGTCCATAAAGACAGTGTCTTGTGGAGAGGTTAGACTCTTCAGAGTAATGGTACCAATTTTAATTATTATTATTCCTATATCTTTTGTACTAAAAGAATTTGTCCCCTAAGAAAGTTCACACTAGCAGCCTTCATCTTTCTCCCTCTCTCAAATGTGATCAGACCGAACAATGACATTTTACCAACACACATTTATGAGACAGTGGGTATGAAAATACTGTACATGCTATGTTACATATTATGATAAATGCATTTCTAGTCCATGAATCAAGACGTATGTCCTGAGAAGTTCAAGGGTACTTATGAGGCAACAAGGCAAATTCTGTTGGGATTAAGGGGTAAATTTGGGCTGCATGACTGCTGTATTTCTTATGTGGTTATAATATCTGTTGCACCTCTTATATTATCTTAGTAAATGGCACTTAGACCCAGTTCAGCAATCTTAGCTGTGTTCTTAATTCATCCAGTCAGTCACCAATTCCTGGAGACTCTACATATATAAAATCTCTCTCATCCATACACTCCATAGCATGTTACCATCAAGAAGTTAGTTCCCCTGGACTGTTGCAAATTCTTAAAAAAACAAACAAAAAAAAAAAAACCTATCCCCACCAACATTAGTCCCATCTTGCAATATTTCATATTATTAAAGTTGTCCATATATCTGTCTTCTCTTCTAAACTGTAAACTTGTTGAGAACTATATCAGACTTAGTCTATTCTAATAAGACTAGGACTTATTTTTTTCTCTCTCTCTACCACAGGAAACTGCATACAGTGGAAACTCATAAAATGAATGAATGAAATCAAATTGTATATTGACCTCATTTTAAGTGGAAAATAATATTTAGTCCTCTACTTACCATATGAATCCAGGGAATTGGTTAACATGATGGAGCCACAGGTTTTTGGACCTTCAGTTCTCCTCCCAACATGTTCTATGACAATGGATAGAAAGAAAACAAAATAAAAAATTAATTGTAATCTTTGGAGGGAAAAAAAGGAAGAAAACCCCAAAATTCCCTTCTTTTAATTCATTTATTTATCAAACATTTATATATTGCTTTGAGTCTTGAATGCTGAGCAAGGGTGAAGGGGTCAAGGTTAGGGGAGGACGTTTCCAGCAGCACATGGCAAACAGCAGAGCTGTAAGGGAGCAGGTAGGGCCCCTTTGAGGACAAGATTACTGGAAAGGGCTGGACCATGGGGTTTGTGGAGGAGAGGCTGAAGAACACAGGAACTGGTCTGGTACAATCACCAGAGTGTTTTCTTTCTGAGTGATCTAGGGCACTTTTATTTATTTATTTATTTACCCCCCCCTTCCCCCATATGGTTCGCTCATCTGTCGCTCATTGTTTGCTCCCTTCTCCAGGAGGCACTGGGAACTGCCTCCTGGGAACTGAACCCCGGGACCTCCCACATGAGAAGTGAGTGCCCAGTGGACTGAGCCACATCCACTCCCGGCAGGCTGCCTCATCTGCTGGCCTGTGCCTCTCACTGTTTCAGTGGGGGCAGAGTCTAGCTGTGTTGCGGTGGGAGGTGACACCTGCTCGTCTTCTTTAAGGAGGCACTGGGGATCTGAACCCAGGACCTCCCATGTGGTAGGCGGGCGCCCAAGTGGTTGAGCCATATCCACTGCCCTGATCTAGGGCACTTTTGATGCTGACTCTAGGTAACTTGAAAACCTAATCTCTGCTTATTTTCTTCCCACTCATAAACTGTAATTCTGAAAATGTAGTCTTATAGGAAAGAGAATCTGATGTGAACTTACATGAAATTAAGTATTTCTCTACATGTGACTAAATGTAATTCTGTATAATTCTTGGATTCCTAACTGCTTTATTCTATTTTCATGACTTCTGTCATGGTCATCATCTACATCGTCTCAGGTAACCCATAAATTATGATAGAGTAAAAAGACCATCAAATATGCTCTAATACTAGGAGGAATCCATACTATCGGAGAGCGATAATTAATGTATGGGACATGTCCTCAAATATTTTATTTCTTACCTGTTACCAAAACCAAATAAACCAAAACATATATTCCCCTCAGTATATGAATTGATAAGAAAGAGTCAATAAGTAAACCAAAGTGCTCAATATCATTATTATTAAATTTCCACTCCATTAGATTAATGTGGATCTCAAAGGGCACTCTGCATAAGAAACCATTTTGATTGTTCCCTTTTAAATATGTGAGCCCTCTTAGCAATTCATTATAACTGAGATCTAATCAGGAAACTGGAACAGTAAGTGGTAGAATAGACCCATGAAATTATACATGTTATTTGTTTATAGATATTTTACCACCGCCAACTAAGTTTAACATTTCAATTCCTATCTCTTAGTGGTTATTTCTATCCTGAGTAAGCAGTCAATTGGCCTTTCTGGTTCTTCAGAGCAAGCCTGTCTTATAGATGAACTACTGAAAACTAAGCCAATTATAATTGTTATAAATACCAAACCATAAATTTTTTATCTTCCACAATAAGGATCTAGATATCCAGAAATTACATAAAATTCTTTTTTAGTTTTCCCTCAGTTGATTTGAAGAAGACGTTGTCATACAAGATAATGTGTCAGAAGCAGAAGTAAACAACAAAAACCTCACTGGGGGATGATGGAGGGTATGTCAAGCCATGGAGCCAAGAGCCTGGCCCCCACCAAAGCTGTATCAAAATTTCAGGGGGGAAAAACCCTTCACAATCTACATCATATATTGTGGCTTCTAATATCATTTGCAGACACATGGCTTGTATATCATCATCTGTATTGGTTATGTAACCCCAAAGGGCAAACGTATACTCACTTTTGGAAAGAAAAAGAGTGGTTATGAGAAAAGGACTAAATTACTCAGAGTAAGACTGATTATCCTGTTCTTTAGAATAGCTTTTGAAAAATATCTTTTTCCAGCTTCTCATTTCATACAGCAATAAGCTTCATGTAATTTTCTGGTGCTGCTAGGGTGTTTCCAAGTAAAGCAAGCAGGAGGCGTAAAGATACCTTCTCCTCCAGGGCTTCCAGTAGAGATAGAGCTGGTTATGTGAAGGAAGTGGTCATTCTTCAGGCTTCCTCGGGTCCTGATCAGTATGATTGTGAGACCTTGAGAATAACAACAGACTTTTTTATTTCTTAAATCTGTTATTTGCCTATACTTCAAATCCTCAAGACATAGTTCTTTAAACATAGGCACCTGCTAAACTTGGTGTCTGTAGGGCCTGATTTGGGTAGTAAAAATTGGAACTAAATTTAGGGACTTGAGCCATCTCTTAATTAAATTTCATGTTAATTTTATGTAAATGATCTAGGCACCAAACACTTTGTCTGTCCATCCTTCCTTTTATATCATCCTATCTTCTCCATCTACAAATATTTACTTGTAGGCAATTCTCTCTTCCTCACACATCAGTCCAGCATTAGTCATTTGCACATCTGGAGGTGAGAGAAGGAGGCTAGATGGTGACTGGAGTAGAAATCCTGAAAAATAACATCATTGACCTTCCTCAAGCTTTTTGCCCACAGCTCTAGGGCCCAATATTTCCCCTCTTTTCCCAGCCTTTTATTTACTTAATAAAAGATTAATCCTAACTCATCTGCTAAAGAAACATTCACCTTCTGAAATGAAATATGAAGACCCAAACATCATCATCACCTATAATACTAATGTGGAGAATTTGCCCCATGGATTCTTTGATTTTATAATTTACTCTATTTTAAATCTTTAAAGTTGTTGAATCTGAATGGTAAGGAAAATTAAGATGTAAGTTTGTATCACATCTTTTATCTTTACAGATAGTCAAAATGCTACCAAGTACAAAGTTCTTGCCTCCCTATAACCCTCCAGAATTTTTTGATGTCAATGTATCAAGCACGATCAAGAAGTAGCACATCAGGTGATGGCTCAGAGCCACATATTCCTGCAGTTAGAAACATTAAAATACTATGTATTCATTTTTAAAATATATTAAGTTAGAATAACTGTATCAGGTATCCATTAGCTCACTGGAAATCAGTCACTTGCTTTAGGGAACTGACTCAACTCATTCTTTTACTATGAGCCTGAGAGGCATTTTATTGGCATCACTGATAGAACATGCTCATGTAAACTACAGCTAATGCCTTTGAAATCATCCAGAACAAAAGCTTAAACTTGGTATAACAAAGAGATAAATAATCACCTGTATGTTACTCCTTTTCATGAAAAAGACTAATCAATATTGAAGTGTCTTGGAGAGACAAGGATGGTATAGGTTAGGAATCTTGTTTCATCTTGTTAAATTGGAAATTTGCTTTGATTCAGGGCTTTTAAGAGCCAGTCTAAATGAAGCTATGAACTGGATCTGTGACTTTGAATAAATCATTCAACCCCTCTGGACCTCAGTCTACTCATCTGTATAAAAAAAGGGATTGGGTGACATGATTTCAGGGTCCCTTTGAGCTCTAAAATTCCATGTTATGAAAGAAATCTAAACTGACTCGTCTATTTTCCCTGGGCCCAAATGATGTTTTCAGCCTCAGATTATGTTACTATAGTTTCAGAAAGAGAAAATTTGTATAGAATTAAAAACTCAAATCCCAAATATTTTGGAAGCTGCTGTGAGAGACACTGACAGAAAGGATGATCAAGAAGGGGCCATTCAGTAATTTCACAGCCAGAGTGAAGGCAAAGGAATGCAAATCCTGTCAGAGTGGAATTCATACACGGTATTGATTATTTCCAGTGGCGAGAGTAAGGGAATTTTCCAGCCAAAACATTCAATAATTCAATGAACAAGGTACTGAGTTAGGCTCTGAGAATAAGAAAAATTAAGTAAGACACAGATCCTTCTTTTTAGAGTTCAGGGTCTCATGTGGGAAACTAGCAAGTTAACAGATATTTAGTCTAAAGTATTAGGAATGCTATGAGGCAAAACTTTTTTTTTAAAATGCTTAGAACAGTGACCAAGACATAGTATCACCCAATAAATATTAACTTTACTATTCTTATAATTTTTTATCAAAGCAAGCATAAGATACTATAGCAGAACGGTGAGCAACCAGTCCTGATTGGGATGATCAGGGAGATATTCTCAGAGGAGGTAATATCTGAAATAAGTTTTGATGGGCAACAAGAAGCTGGCTTGGTGAAACGAGGACAAGGATAAGGAACGTTTGGTGGTCAAGGCATCTCAGGTAGAGGACGTAGTTTGGGCAAAGGAAGTATGATGAAAGAAGGCATGTCATGTTGAGGCTGCAAGAAACTGGAGAGTGACTAGAAATTGTGAGGTGAGAATGGCAAAAGTTGGGGTTATCAAGTTATACTAGGGCCAGACCCTAAGGTCCATTTTATATCATTCTAAGTAGTTTGGATTTGGCTTGGAAAAAGAGAGAGAGTCAATCAAGGATTTTTAAGTATGAGACTACAATATGAAAAAAAAAAGGATTCAACAGGGGCAAATGTGTAAGCAAGAGACCAATTGGAAAGTTGTTGCAATAATCCAGGTGACAAATTGAGGAGGACTTGAACTAAGGTCTGATAGTGAGAGTGGTGGGGAGGGAAAAGGTATGAGAGATCATTAAATATGGAAGGTACAGGATGTGGTGCCTGGATGTGTGGAGTAAAGACAAAGGAAAATTGTGTATAATGTCCAAGCTATTGACTTTGACACTATATATACCATGTTGCGTTTTGGTCTTTGAGGAAGGATCTACAAGTAGAGGTAGACAATCCCTTAAAATAAATATTTTAGAGATTCCCGATTACACAAACATGGTAGTGGTAAGTTCTTGGATTGTTTTGCATATTTTCCTATCTTGATGAATTATTTTATGCTGTGAGGACAATTACAGGCTGTGTCTCATTCCTCCCAAAAATATGTAGGTGAATTTATGCAATTTTTACCTTTCCACCTTTCTAATCATTGTGTTCTTTTTAATCTGGAATACTCTGAAGAGAAGAATGTACTCTCCTCACTGTGCTCAACCCCTACCATCCTACACCAACCCTGCCTACAAGAACACCCTTGTTCATGGAGAGACAACCAGTAAGAATAGCAGATTTGGGTCTGAGACTCAAGAAAAAGCTTGAGGCTGAAGATAAAGGCTTAGGCTGCATCAGCATATAGGGTGTAATCAGAGCCAGGGTAGATGGAATGTCTCAGAGGAAAGGTAGTGTAAGAAGAGAACAAAAGACAGAAACCTGGGAGGGCACCAAGATTTAAATGGTCCATTGGAGTCTAAGCAGGAAGTGTTGCTTTAATTTTATTGCCTAAACTATCATGACATCTTAAAATAGTTAGGGAATATAACTCATGAGACCCAGCAAGGTATAGAGTTCATGTGTACCACAGCCATCCACAGTGTTAGCAAATGGCAACTATGTCATAAATGACAACTTCATAGACACATTCAGGTTACCCAGGTTTGTGAAATGTCATGAATGTCAAGCTGTGCCATTTCAAAGAAAGGGAATCAGAGAAACACTTCAAGAAATATGCATTCTATCCTAGTTCACATCAGGGTAGTTGACTTAAGCCAAGCCTGCTGCACGGCTAGAAAAGGGTGGAGGTGGGAATGGTGAGGTGGAGCAGTGCAAGGAGTCATTTAAAATTTCCTTCTTCAGGCAAGATTGGTTTTGCAAGTAGAAATGAGGAGTTGGTGAGTTCACTAAAGATGGAGAGTCTTCAATAAACCTGTCTATCTAGGAAGCTGAGGTGGTGAGAAGCTAAGACAAGAGAAAAGGGCTGACAAGTTCTACGAAATTCAAGTATTACTGTTGATCCTCTGATTGTTACAAGGAGTGTATTTGCCTCCTGAAATAAACTCTATATCCCACAAAAAGATGCAAAGTGCTGAAAGCTCCTAGCAGTGAACTTGACACATGGAAAGTACTCAATAAGTGGATCTTCTTTCTTTTGCATTAGGGACTAGATTTTGTATTCTCTTCTTCCCCTTGTACTAGGCAGAGAGCTGAACAATGATTAGCAGTTCAGTGAATACATGATTGAAACATTGCTTGTTAGGAAAGAAAGAAAATAAATATTTGTGCATTCATGAAAGAATTACATTTTTTTGGTTGGTAGTTTGCCAGTGTTGGTGCTTATTCAGTACTGTAGACTTACTTAAGGAATTCCCTTTCTCAGAAGGCACTGAATCATAAGAGTGATGTGAGACTGCTGGATTTAATAGTAGCTTAGGCCCCTGGGACTGTGCTTTATTAAGACAAATAGTAGACATAATAATAAAATTAAAATATTTCTACTGTTCTAAATTTAGAAATCACCTCCCTTCTTTTTATAAATGATAATGACTTGTACACAGTTCATTCTTTTTAGCTTTGTAAATGGCGTAATGCAGTTTAAGGGATTTTTTAATTAAAACAATTGCAAGATTCAATATAGACTGCATCTTCCAAATTTTGCAGTGCCTTGCTCAAAAACCCAGGACTTAAAGTCACATAGGATCACTGCTTTGTGTTCAAGGACCCTGTAGTGAAATTGGGGATGTGGTACCTTCATCTGGGAGGTGGAGCGGTGTGCACTGCTGTTCATTACTCTTCAGCAGGTGCCATGAGTTTATGAACAGAGAACCAAAGAAACTGACATTTGGAGAGCTTGCCTATGTTTTTTTATTGTTTCAAAGAAATTTAAGGTTGTTAAACCATGTTATTATTTTTAGAAGGCTATAAGCAATTTATAAAATTAAAAAAAGCATCTAGGCATTTAAGAGGTACACAGAAGGAGTTATTATAACTAAACTATCATCTCTGCCTATCTAACCCCCAAATCAGTTCTCAGGCAGTCGAGTGGCAAAGTTAATATATGAAAGCTATCGAGAATATTGAATGTTATTTTGACTCTTGTTAAAGAAGAACTTCCATTTTGACATTTCTCTTCTCAAATTCATAGAGAGCAAGTGATATGAGAGAAGAGTAATGGTTTGTTTTATATAATATGTATAAATGTGCATGTGGTACGTGCATGGGGGGGGTGTAAAAAAACATCAAAAAGGAATATTCCACATTCAGGAACCTTTGTGTACAGAATGTGCATAGTGATCTACCTTGTCTGAAAATCTTGGTACTGATAAAAATTATCAATTGGGCCCACCCATTTCAGAAAGAGTTCCATAAAAAAGATGGATATTAACACTGGATTTTAAGAAAAAAAAAAAACAAAAGAACCATTTGAGAAAACTAAAACCACACAAGAGCACAAAATACACACTTTTAAATATTAACATAAGGATTGAAAAGAGTAAACTATACATGAATTATCTGCCTGATAACAATTTAAACTTAGTGTTAACTGCTAATCCCTCCTCATTAGTATAATAGTAACTTCCCCATGGTTAAGAAAAACTGGGTGTGTATCTGTCAAGATTCTTGACCATTTTTCCCTTTATTCTTTTGGTTATGCCTCATCTTCTTCTGTCTAGTTATAGATCCATACCTCACTCTTGTCCATTTCAACTCACGTTGGACCACTCATCCGATTTACTAACACCATAGTAGACATATTAACTGGATAAAACATTGGCTCCCTAGAACAGGATGGGCTTTCTACATCAGGATTTCTAGGAATGGCTTTTTGAAAATACAGATTCAGGAGCCCTATATACACATGTTCAGTTTCAATAGGTTCAGAAAAAGGTATGGGAATGAGCACTTAAAATACACCCCCTAAGTGAGTCTGGTGGTCAAATATGCTTAGCAATCATTGAGTAGTTTTCCATGTGTCTGTGAGTACTTTTTTAAAGTTCAGGTTTTAACCCAGAATCACCAACCAAAAGAGAATCAAATACCTACTTTTCTATTACACTTAGTAGTTTTGTTCCTACCTGCAATTGTACAACCCTTTTCCAATGAATGGCCTCAGAGATTCCAGTGGCAGGACTTTCAGACCTTCCTGGTTTAAGGCAGAAAAGTATACCTTCCAGGTTGAGTATTTTCTAAAGGATTCATTTCACCCTCCTTCTAATTATTTCCTTCTTTTGCTCAGTGGGCATGCTGCCAACTTCAGCACACATCAACACACACACATACACACACATACACACACATACGCACTGCAGAGACTAAACTCAAAGCCTGTTCTATCAAACAAAAAAAAGGTTTTGTTGTAGTTTTCCAACCTACAACCTGCAAATTTCAACTTCACATGTATAATAAACACAGACTACACAAAGGCTAACAAAGGAATTTTTATCCACAGAGATATGACTATTGTTGATATCTAACAATAAACAAATAAATGGTGAGTAAAGAGCAAGCAAATGATTTGGTTCTAATTTGAGACATCTCAAGGGTCTTAGGATGGATCTTTGGTTGCAAGTAACACAAACATACTTGATTAGCTTAAGGGAGAAATTGCTTTACTGAAAATCTCCAAGAATTCATCATGACAGTAGAGTGCAGGAAGTACAGCCAGGCCATACAAGGGGCCATGCAAGGAGATGGAAAATTGTTGGAATCAAAGTCATGTTCTTTCTCTCTCCATCGCTTTCTCATTCTGAAACCACGTTGTTTCTCAGCCCAATCTCTCTATACATTCCCAGCACTCTTGCCTTTCTCTATAGACAAAGTGGCCCCAAATATCTTAGTTCAAGCACAGAGACAGTCTAGAATTGCAGTGTTCAAATTACAAATTCCTGAGAGAAATAATAAGATTGCCCCACCTGTGTCTGTGAACAGATAACCCCAGAGAAGTGGAGTTCAATACTGCATTCAGCCAAGCTGTCTATTTTCTCTAAATGGACGTCATCAGATTTTTTGTTTTTTTTCTGTTTTTATCAGGGCTATATGTACAAAGAATGGAATGATTGACAGACAGATTTACTGGCATTATTTGACCATCAAGAGCAAATATTGGGGGCCGGCTGGATAGCCCAGTGGATAGGGCGCCGGCATACCACATGGGAGGTCCCAGGTTCGGTTCCTGGGGACCTCTCCTAGCGGGCAGACCGCCTTGAGAATGGCAAGCCGCCATGGGCGGGCCAGAGCCGCCGTGGGCAGGGCAAAAAGCTGCCACGGACAGGCAAAAAGCTGCCACAGGCAGGGCAGGTTGCCCGCGAATGGAGCACAGCCAGCCACCCGCGAACTGAGAGCCGGCCGTGAATGGAAGCAGAAGCCGCCCACAAGTGGGGAAAGCCGCGCCTGCGCAGTGACCAGTCTCGGCGTGTCGCCGCAGCGGGGGATGGGGAGATATGTAATAAAATAAATA
>PVKH010022457.1:0-14097 GCA_004027955.1 Chaetophractus vellerosus
TTTATTATTTGGGATGTAGTCTAAAGCTCTATGCAAACATATTTATTTGAACTATACCTGATTATGGCATTACTTATTAATGGATATCAATACTTAATACATTCTTCCTAACAGTGAGTTTTCAGTTGGAATAGGCTTCCTGCCAGAACACAAGTTGACAGACTAAATTGTTTGATTCAAAATCAGATTATTATCACTTCTCTCCTAGTTCAACAAAATTAAGACATCAGAGACCTCCCGCTGAAAGGTAACTCCTGAGTCAAAAAAAACGATCATTTAGGGAGGATAATGGAAGATAGTGGAGTAGGTGGAGTAGGAAGCTCCAGGAATCAGTCCTTCCAGCAGAACAACTATTAAACAGGCAAGAACTGTCTAAATCAACTATTTCAAAACCCTAGAGCCAAGTAGAACACTGTGCAGCATCGAAGAAAGAGTGGGAGGAAGAAGCTGGTAAATTACAAATTACCAGTGAATTGCTCTTTTTGGGCAACAGCTATCATCACCCATCCACCAAACTCACAGCAGGCAGCAGTTAGGTACTGGTGCAGCTTGCTGGTACAAGAGAGGGACATAATGACCTAGTTCTCCAAGATTCGGGTGTGTATGCTCTGATTGCCGACCACTGCTTTTAATTAGCTACTTCAGATCACTGGGGGCCTGGCTCTAAGCGCAGCCATTGATTCAATCCACCCTGGACAAAGGTGGCAGAGGAGACTTAAAGATGGTAGGCATCTTCAGAGCTGTGGAGTACAGTTGATGGGCTGCATTTGCTGGGCAGGTGCCAAGTCAAGAAAGCATAATTTGGGGGAGTATGGAAAAAGCTCCTGGTGCCCTTCCTGCCTCTTCACTCAGCCCTCCTCTGGGGCGATTTGGAGCCAACCAGTGCGTCATTTGTCGGTCTCTAGCCTTGTTCCATCAGGAAAAGACTGGACATGGGAAACTCTTCTCTGGCATGCTCCACCCCACCAACCCAAATTTTTCCTTTGAATGCAAAAGCAAGTTTGAGACGGTGAAAGCAGAGTAAGAAGAAATTGATGCAGATGGACGGGACAAAGTCTTACCAGGTTTAAGTCCTGCAATGAAATACCGAAAGAAGGGTTTGCTCTGTTTCCTGAGGAGCAGAGAGGACATTCAAAGCTCTGTAAACAGGGGAACTCAAGACCACTAGCAAACACAAGCCCAGGATAAGACACAGACCTAGAAAAGACAGGGAGGCCCTGCACTTTGCATTTGCTTTAGGCTGAACTTTTATATAAGGGGGCTGAACTGTGAAGGAGAGCACTGTCAATATAAAGCCAATATGAAAAGTCTGTGAAAGTTGTTTTTTGCTTAGGTTTGCTTGGTTTTGTAAGTTCTTGACACTCAAGAAAATCTGTCATATCACAAGCTGGATACAAACTCAAGAAATAGACATCTCAGGGAATTCCAGAGTTAACATTTTAAAATATTAACATGTACAATGTACAACAAGATGACAAGGCAAACAAACATGAAGTGATTGTCCATCCAAAAGAAGAAGACAAAAATCCAGGAAACATCAACAAAGAAGACCAGTCTGTGGAAATACCAGACAGACATTTTTAAAAAATGATCTTAATAATGTACAAGGAAATGAAGCAAAATAAAGAGAAGGAGCTAAAGGATATCAGGGGGACAATGAAAGAACAATAAGAGAATTTCAAAAAAGAAAGAAATCTTAAAAAGGAAACAGAACTACTGGTGTAGAAGACCACAATAACTGAAAAGAAAAATTTCCAGGAGGCAAGAGCAGATTGGAATTGGCAGAACAATCATTTAACTTGAAAGCAAGACAATTGAAATGAGTCAGGCTGAGGAGCAGAAAGAAAATGATTTATAAAAAGAAAGCCTAAGAGACGTGTGGGACATCATCAAGAGTACCAATATATGTATTATGGGTGTCCCAGAAGGAGAAAGAAAGAGAGAAAGAGACAGAGGATACTCAAAGGAATAAAAACAGAAAACTTCCCAAGCACAGCAAAAGATGTAAATATGCACCCTTCAAGAAGCCCAGAGAACACCAAACAGGATAAACTTGAAGACTGTCTAAAGCAAAGGACAAGGAGAGAGTTCTGAAAGCTGTAAGAACAAAGCAACATGTTATGTAGAAGGGAGTGCCAATTAGATTAAGTGCCCATTTCTTATCAGAAACCATGGCGGCAAGAAGGAAATGGGTTAACTGAAAGAGAATGATTACCAACCAAGAATTTTATATCTGGCAAGGTTTTCTTTAAAAAATGAGGGAGAGATTAAGACATTCCCAGATAAACAAAAGCTGCAGGAGTTCATTATCAACAGACCTGCTCTACAAGCAATACTAAGTAATTCTTCAAACTGAAAGGAAAGGACACTAGACAGTGATTCAAAGTGTCAAAAAGACATAATGACCTCTGGTAAAGGTAACCATATTGGTAATTATAAATGTCAGTATTATTGTATTGTATTTTTTGGTATGTAATGCCACCTCTTACTTCTTACAGGTGCTAAAATGCAGATGCATACAGAGTAATGACAAATCTATGGTTTTGGATGTACAGTGTACAAAGATATAAGTGGTAACCAGGACAAAAAAGGTGGGGGGGCGGAGAAGAGAGGTATATCATACAGTATATGTGTATGCTATTGGAGTTATATTGGTATCAAATCAAATATGATTGTTACATGCTTAGAATGATAAATTTTAACCACAAAGAAAATATATGAAAAAATATATACAGAAAGAAATGTGAAGGGACTCAATATGATACAATAGAAAAAATCAAATAAATATGGAAGTAGACATTAATGGAAGAATTGAGGGGGGGGGAGGTATAAGACTTAAAAAGAATAAATAGCAAAATGGCATAAGAAAGTTCTGCATTGTCAGTAGTTACTTCAAATGTAAATGGATTAAACTCATCAGTCCAAAGTCAGAGAATGGCAGAATGGATTTTTTTAATGACCAAATTGTACATTGTTTATAAGAGACTCATCTTAGATTCAAAGACATGCGTAGATTGAAAGTGAGAGGATGGAAAAATATAAACCATGCAAATAGTAATCAAAAGAGAACTGGGGCAGCTATAGTAGTACCAAATAAAATAGACTTAAATCAAAAACTGGTACGAAGGACAAAGATGGTCATTATATATTGATAAGGAAGTCTACTCAACAAGAAGACATAACAATTATAAATATATATGCACCTAACACCAGTTCCTCAAAATATATTAAACAAATATTGACAAATTTGAAGGGAGAAATAGAGGACTCTACGTTAATAGTAGGAAATTTTAATATACACTTTCAATAATGAATAGAACATCTAGACAAAAGGTACAAAGGAAATAGAAGACTTGAACAATACTCTAAATCATCTAGATGTAACAGACGTATATAAAACACATCACCCAAGAGCAACAGAACACACTCTTCTCTAGTGCATCTCTAGTGGATCCTTCTCCTGGCTAGACCATATCTGAGGTCACAAAACAAGTTTCAACAAATTCAAAATATTGAAATCATACAGTATATCTTCTCTGACCACAGTGGAATGATGCTAAAATAAAGTATCAGAGGGAGAAATGAGAAATTTACAAATGCATAGAAATTAAACGTACTCTAAAAAGCAAATGGGTAAAAGAAGAAGTCACGAGGGAAATAAGGAAATATCTTAAGGTGAATGAAAATGAAACCACAATATTCCAAAACTTATGGGATGCAGCAAAAGCAGCACTGAGCAGTAAACTTAGAGTTCTAAAGTTTTACATTTAAAAAGAAGGAGATTTCAAATCAGAGACCTAACTTCTAAATTGGAAGAACTAGAAAAAGAAGAGCAAACTAAAACCAAAGCAAGTAAAGGAAGGAAATAACAAATATTAGAGCAGAGATAAATGAAATAGAAAAAGAGAGAGAGAATCAACAAAAACAGAAGTTGATTCATTGAAAACATCAATAAAATCGGCATACTTTTAGCTAGATTGACAAAGAAAAAAGAGAGAAGGTACAAATAACGAAAATCAGAAATGAAAGGAAATTACTACCGACCCTGCTGAAACAAAAAAGACTATAAGAAGATACTATGACAATGGTGTGCCATTAAATTAGATAAACTAGATGAAATGGACAAATTCTTAGAAACATACAAACTACCTACATTGACTCAAGAAGAAATACAAGATCTCAACAAACCAATTGCTAATAAAGAGATTGAATCAGTTATCAAAACCCTCCCAACAAAGAAAAGTCCAGAACCAGATAGCTTCACAAGGAAATTCTACCAAACATTCCAAAAGACTTAACTCCAATTCTGCTCAAACTCTTCCAAAATATTGAAAAGGAGGGAACACTCACTAATTCATTGTATGAGGCCAATATCACCCTCATACCAAAGCCAGATAATGATATCCCAAGAAAAGAAAATTACAGACCAATATCTCTTATGAATATAGATGCAAAAAACTTCAACAAAATACTATCAAACTAAATCCAACAGCATATTAAGAGAACTATGAAACTCCAAGAAGAAAATGTAGAGAAACATCTTCAGGACCTTGTGTTGGGCAATGATTTCTTAGACTTTACACCCAACAAAATGCATAAGCTACAAAAGAAAAAAAAAATGATAAATGAGACCTCATCAAACTTAAAAATGCTTTTATGTATCAAACGACTTACCATAAATGGAAAACTATATCTCTGACATGGGTTTACTATCCAGAATATATTAAGAAATCCTACAATTCAACAACAAAAAGACAAACAACCCAATTTAAAATGGGCAAAAGTCTTGAATAGACATTTCTCCAAAGGAGATATACGAATGGCCAAAAATCACATGAAAAAGATGTTCAATATCATTAATCATTAGGGAAAAGCAAACCAAAACCACAATGAGATACACCCCTTAGATTAGTTACTAATAAAAAAATGGAAATTTACAAGTGTTGGAGGATGTGGAGAAATAGGAAGGCTCATTCATTGTTCATGGGTGTGATGGTTAGGATAATGTATTGATTCGGCCAGGTAATTGTGCCCAGTTGTTTGCTCAAGCAAGCACTGGGCTAATTGTAATAAAAGGACATTTATGGGCTTTAGTCATTGGTGAGTTTACTGCATAGATGGCTGATTACATCTGCATCAACTAGGGAGATTGCCTTCAGCAATGAGTGACGCTTTATCCAATCAGTTGGATGCCTTAAAAGGGGAAGTTATTTCAGCATTCAGAGAGAATTTCCTGGCTCGTCTTTGGACAGCCAACATCTCCCAGAAACTCATCAAGGACCTTCATTGGACTTTCATCTGGGCCCCTGGTTTGCAGCCTTCCTGCAGAACCTGGACTTATGCACCCCCACGGTCACATGAGAGGCTCTTATAAAATCTCATATTATTTACATATATCTCCTGTTGATTCTTTTTCCCTAGAGTACCCTGACTAATACAATGGAATGTAAAAAGTTGCAGTCACTGTGGAAAACAGTTTGGCAGTTCCTCAGAAAGTTAAGTATAGAATTACAGTATGACCCAGCAATCCCACTTCTAGGTATATAACCAAAAGAATTTGAAGAAGGGACTTGAACAGATATTTACTGTTCATAGTGGCATTATTCACAATTGAAGATGGGGGCATCCCAAGTGTTCATCAACTGTTGAATGCGTAAACAAAACGTTATAGATACACAACCTGGAATATTATTCAGCCGTACATAGGTATGAAATCCTGATACATGTGAAAACATGGATGAACCTTGAAGACATCGTGTTTAGTGAAATAAGCCAGGCACAAAGGACAAATATTGTATGATCTCACGGATAAAAAATAAATAGAATAAGCAAACTCATAGAGTCAGAATCTAGAATAAAGGTTACCAGGGTACATGGTGGGAATAGGTAATAGGGAGTTGATACTTAAAAGTACAGGGTTTTTATTTGGGATGATAGAATAGTTTGGTAATGGATGGTGGTGATGGTAGCACAACATTGTGAACATAATTAACAGCTCTGAATTATATATTTGAAACAGGTTAAAGAGGACATATTAGGTTGTATATATGTTACTAGAATAAAAAGTTTTTTAAAAACCCATGGGACTGCACAACACAGTGAGCCCTAAGGTAAATCATGGATGACAGTTAATAGTACAATTTTTCAAAATGTTATTTCATCAATTGTAACATATGAACAAGGCCAATGCAATGTGTTGGTAATAGGGTGGTATATGGGAACCCAGTAGTTTATGCATGATTTTTCTGTAAATGCACAACCTCTCTAATAAAAAAAAGATCAGTTGGAACAAGTATTGGGCTATTTTGTTATTCTATATAGACTTATGTCACACATATTTTAATAAACTGCATTTCTTTCCTGTATTGTTCTCTATTGTGACTGTTTCAGGTTCCTATTGCAGCTTCTCTTCACCTCAAACTACACTCCCTACCTTCATGGAAGAGAGATTTTGAGTGGGCATTTCAGGCTTGTAGAGTTTAGGAAAGAGCTTTTCACAAAGCCCAGCATAGTTAACTAGGTTTCTACATTGAATTAAAACAAAAACCCTACCTAGGAATAAATTATTAGTTTGACTTCACTATTTTTTCTATATATTTAGTTGATTTGATGAGGGGTAGCTATTATAGGGCTGAATTCTGCTATTCTTTGGTCATTTGACCAAATAACATCATAATTAATAGGAACATTTATGTTTTCTTATCCCAATAAGAGCATAAATTTTTTAAATCCATGGATCTCTTTTAAGTGTCCTTTGTATCAATCACAGAACTTAATCATACTGGCTATGTAAACTAATCATCCAATAAACATCAACTTTTGCCATGCAGAAGGGCATGAACAGATATCTGCTGAATGATAATAAGTGCTACCTTTGAGCGTTTTTACTTTTTAAAGCCTCTAAGTAAACAAGATAAATCCAACACTTCCTACTACTTCCAAACCACTATAGGAAGGAAGAATGAGATTTTAATGAACAATATTTTTGGAATGCTATTTTGTGGGGTAGACACTTAAGAGGGTGTTCAAAGGTTAAACAAAAAGACTCCTATCTTACCCCCAAAGGCTTTACATTTCTAAAACACATCGACAAGCACACATAAAACAAAAACAGGATTTCAAAGAGGAAGCACATTTTGTCAAGTTGAAAGACAAGGAAGATCAAACATTTTCTTTAGACTGAAGTTCAAAGCTGGTTTGAGAGGCCTGGATGGCATTCCAGACTGATGTTCAGAGAAAAAATATTTCCTTTAAACTTTCCTTTTATCCCAACAAAAAGAGTTTCTTAGGCAAATAAAGCTTCAATAACCAAACTCCTTATGCTATTATGATTATCTGGTAGCGATAAATACAGCATTTCTTTTTTTAAATAGAGCTATTCTCAGCAAAGCAAGATAATTTGATGAGTTCACATTCAAATTCCAGTATATTAAACATTCATGGGCTTAGAAAGGAGTTGGCAACAGATACCTTAAAAGTCAAAACTATACAGACAACTGTTTCCATTGTGTTTTTTAAACACTGCTTTCTTCTCTTAGACACTAAAGAAAGCTTGATATCTAAGATTTGAGTAAATAAATGTTATATATTGGATTGTGTCCTCCACCCCCCCCCAAATATTTACATGTTCAAGTTCTAATTTCCAGTCTTGTGAATGTCAATTTATTTGTATAAAGGATATTTGAAGAGGTTATTAGTTAAGATAAGGCCATACTGGATTAGGGTGGGCCCAAATCCAAGATGACTTATGTCCTTATAAAATGAAGAAATTTGGACACAAAGACAGAGAATAAGTTGCCCATGTTACGGAGGCAGACCTTGAATTTTTCCACAACAAGCTAAGGAACATCATGGATTGATGGTTTCCCACCAGAAGCCAGGGGAGAAGCAAGGAACAGATTCTCCCTTTTAAGAGGAAGGAAGGCCCTACCGACACCTTGATTTTGGACTTCTAGCCCCCAGAACAACAAATTTCTGTTATTTTAAGTTAACTAGTCTATTATATTTTTGTTACAGCAGGCCTGGAAAACTAAGACAGGACTTCATGCTAATTTGTGTAATAAGGAAATCTTGAGTATCATAGATAGATCAATCACAGATAGAAAAAAAGGTAGGTAATGATAGATAAAATATGTAATATCTTATAGAGATGTTAACCAGTACCATGTAAACCTCAAATTTTAAAATGGCAGTATCTGTGTGTGTGTGTGTGTGTGTGTGTGTGTGCCCTACATATTTATAATGGTAATTCTACTGTTGGTAGTAATTTCCCTGCATTAATGATATAAAAAATGTTTTCCTTTACAGTTGCATGAACTAGAGAACGTATTGTTGTTTTTATTCTAACTTTTATACCTGTGTTTAGCCCAAAGATTTTGCTCAAAACAGAGCTATGCCCTCTAACTGGTACCTTCTACAGACTCCTGGGATACGGAGTTGAATTCTCAGGACTGTGCAAGTACTCAAATATGAAAAACAACCACAGAGCATATCTTCTCTTTCCTCACATTTCCTTAAACTAACTCTGTGAAATTCTCAGCAAAAATCTAGACCAATGTATATCTGTAATGATATTTTACTTCTCCATTGTTTAGAATGAGTTTGTTTTGAGGTTCCCTTATTGAGTTAGTCCTCATTTGTCTACAAAAAGCTCCTAGGTGGCATTTAATAAATAATTCTAGATGCCAAACCTAATAGCCAGGCAACTGCCAATATCAATGATTTGGCACCTTTTGTTTTAAACTAAATAGCAGGCAAGGGCCAGTATCCCAAAGAATATAGAGTTTCATGAATCAGTTTTAAATATCCTTGTTAATGTAACATTAATAGACAACGTGCTAAGTACTAATGTTGTGGGAGACCTTGTTTTTTTCTACCCTCTACTTCTTTCCTTTGAGGATTTGTATTGCTTTATATTGCTGCATTTCACATACGTGTTAACTAATACATACAGTAAATTCTGGGAACATTTACATTTTGTATGGAAATAACTATTCTATGTGAAAGCATTTGATCCCATATTCACATGAAACAGGCAAAAGCATTTACACTTTCATTTATGGTTTTGGAGATAATGAAGTGTATTAGTTTCCTATTACTGCCGTAATAAATTACCATCTAACTTTGTGGTTTAAAACAACACAAAATTATTATCTTACAGTTTTCTGGCTTAGAAGCCTGACACAGATCTTCCTGTGTCAATGTGTTGGCAGGACTGTGTTGCTTCCTGGAGGATCTAGGAGAAAATCCATTTCCTTACTTTTTCCAGCTCCTAGAGATTGCCCATATTCCCTAACTCATGGTCTCCTTCCTCCATTTTCAAAGTCAGCAATGACAGCTTGAGTCTTCAATTGCATTCCTTTGACCTTCTCTTCTGCCTTTTTCTTCCACTTTAAAGAAAGCTTTTGATTACATTGGACCCATCCAGATAACCTCCCTATCTTAAGGTCAGTTTATTAGCAAACAATTCAATCTGCTACCTTAATTCCCTTTTGTTAAGTAACTCAACATATTCACAGTTTCCAGGGATTAGGATGTTGACATCTTCAGGGGGTCATTATTCTGCCTACCACACTAAGATATATTTTTAATGCTGCCCAAAAAAGCCAAAACTTTTTGGGTGGGTCAGGATCTCATGATTCTATCTATTTAAACCATAGGTACATATGGTCGAGAAAAATAAGAGTTTACTATATATAACAATCTTCATTTCCTATTAAGATACAGATACAACTAAATGTAGTTCTAAAAATCACAGTATTTAAACAGTAGAAAAAAAACAAGTCAATGATGACATTTAAACTAGGTAACACTTAAAAGTCTTTCTAACTTTTAACATCTGCTAAAAATCTGGAGTACTGTTCTTTCTATCTATACCTTTCTCTGAGTCATCATGGAACAGTAAGACACTTACCTTGTTTAGGGTATAGAAACTGATAGGAATAAAATCCTCCCAAACAGATTCATCAAAAGTACAACATTTTAACCAAATTATCCTTAGGACTTTTATTCTTTGAATATGGAGATGTAACTTTTAAAAATTAAAAATGAAATCAAGGATCACTGTTTTTAGTGGTTCCTTTTGAGAAGTAAAAAGTTATACTTACATTAACACTTCAACCTATATACATTTTAAAATTATAAATAACAACTAAATATAACCGTAGTAAGAATTATATTTTACTGATGGAAAACAATACAAGTAAGGAATACTCAGGTGGAGCCTAAAAGATTACCTCAGTTGAGGAGAAAGAACTCAGAGTCTGTGTAAGCGTGCAGCTGAAGTTTGTAAGGCAGTATAGGCATTGTAACATATATAAAAGGAAAATTCATGGCAATAGTACAAAATTTATGAGGGGAGAATTATAAGTATACTATAGTAAGGTCCTTATACTATACATGAAGTGGTAGATTGTGATGAATTAAAGAGACATAATATGAACTCTGAAGCCACCACTAAAATAAAACAATAAGTTATAGCTAATAAGTCAATAAAATATATAATATGAAATCAGCAAAAAATTATTCACTCCATCGCAAAGAAGTCAGAAAAAGAGGGGAAAGGTAACAAATAACATAACCTGTAGAGAAAACAATAGCAGGATGAAAGATATAAACCTAACCTAACCATATGATAATTACATCAAATATAAATGATCTAAACACTCCTATTAAAAGGAAAGGATGGTTAGACTGTACAAAAAAAGCAAGACCCAACTATATGCTGCATAGATGAAAATCTACTTAAATATAAATACACAAAGAAGTAAAAGTAAAAGGATGGAAAAAGATAAACTGTATTAAAAGTAATAAATAAAGCCAGTGTTGCTACATTAATATCAGACAAAATAGATTTCAAACAATATTACTGAGAAAATGGAATCTTTTCATCAAGATAAAGGGCCCAATCCATCATAACATCATAACAATTCTAACTGTTTATTACTTAATAACAAAAGGGACAACCAAACTCCTGTAAATAGAGGAAATCCAAACAACTAACAAGGAAAAGCCCAGGACAAGACAAATGCCCAGAAAACCAGGGAAAACCTTGCACACTGCATTTAACTTGGACAGACATCCCTGATAGAGGGTTGATGCTCAAGAAATTCTCTGTCTTATCCCCAGCTGCTTACAAAATCAAGAAACAGACATTTCATAGAATAAATCCCAAAGTAAACATTTAAAAAAAATTTAAATGTACAGTGTGCAACAAAAGAGTATAAGACAAACAAAGAAACAGGACATTATGGCCCTTCCAAAGAAAGAAGTTAAAAATCCAGAAAATACCGACAAAGACCAGGATGTGGACATACTGAAAAAAGCCTTTAAAAAAATGAACTTAAGATTGCTCAAGGAGATGACGGGAAATACAAAGAAAGAATTAATGGATGTCAGAAAAACAATGTTTGAACAATACGAGAACCTTAGTATAGAGAAAAACTTTTTTACATGGACCAAACAAAATTACTGGAGTTGAAGTCCATGATAACTGAAATGAAAAATGCCCAGGAGGGTTTCAAGAGCAGACTGGAGCCGGCAGAAGAAAGATCAGAGAACTAGAAGACAAGACAATTGAAATGATAGGCTGACTAATGCAAAATTTGGTACTGGAGAGTGGGGTTGTGTTTTTGCAATTACCAAAATGCTGGAATGATTTTATAAATGGGCAAGGGGTATTTTTTGGTGGAATGGTGAGATGTTTGATAGAAAAGACCTAGAGTGCTTTGAATAGACTTTCTATGATACCTTAGAAGTAAATGATGAAACTATTATTGGAAACTGGAGGAAAGGTGACCCGTGTTTTAAAGTTGCAGAGAACTCAGCAAGATTATCTCCTGATGTTTTATGGAAGACAGAATTTGAAAACATTGAGCCTGGGTATTTAGCTGAAGAACTTTCCAAAGTAAACTCAGAGAATGTGGCTTGGCTTCTCCTTGCAGCTTATAGCAAAATGCTAGATGAGAGAGATAAGCTGAGGACTGAACAGTTGGGTACAAAGAAAACAGAAACTGACTCTGGAAATTCCAAGCCTCTGGAAATCAAGCCCCCTAGATTATAGTGCCCCATTTGAGAACTTAGGTAAACTTGGAACTTGTAAATCAGGATTGAAAATGCAGTTATATAGGAAAGACTTGTGGAAAGTCTTACTGCCTGATGGCTTGGACCCCTGCTTCCTGCATGGTAAACCAACAAGTTTTTGAGAGAGCTCCATGAACAAAATTGTGGTCAACCTGGAAGAAAAGAAACATGGAAGGGAGAGATTGAAGGGGAAACCACTTTAAGAGGAAAACCATGGAAGCAGAGATCTGGAATTAAGACCTGCTCGGCCAAGAGAGGAACTTCACCTTTGTGTACAGAGAGAGTGAGTTTGCCCCAGAATTGAAGAGGGTGGATGTTCCTGCCTGCTGTTCAAGGACAGTTTTGCTATCACAGGGTACAGAGAGGGTGAAGCACATTCCCCAAGGATTAGGGAGCATAAGGTTGCCACCCTGTAGATCTGAGAGGGGTGTGCCTGACCCCCATAAATTAGGGAAGGCCAAGTCGCCAACTCTTTGACCTGAGAGGGTTGGGCCTGTGTGTCAAAGTTTAGGGAGAATGTTGTCTTCACTTCACTGTATTAGGGGGGTTAAGATTCTAACCCAAAGATTGGGTAAAGAGTGACAATCACCCCAACACTCTTGGAGAGTGAGATCTGGAGCTTGGTTGCCACCCAGATGCTTGATGAGGGTGAAACCAAGAAAATGGCCATTGGACAAACCTGTGGAAAGCCCCAGGGAGAAGAACCCATCCTCTTAAGAATGACTCTCAGATTCTGGCATGTAATGAAGTATGCCCTGCAGGGTTGCAGAACTGTAAAGGACCCATGACTCATGATTTCCCTCTCAATTTCTCTTTATGATAATGCAAATGTTTATTCTTTGTCTGTCCATTTGTTCATTGGAGGCAGATAAATGGTTTTGTAAGTTTCAGAGGTCTACAGCAAGATGGGATTTTGCCCCATGACAAACTGCATTTCTTTAAACTGATTGTGATATGATTTTGTACTTAGCATTGTACTGATTTAAAGTTTCCTTTAAAGGTCTTTTTTGAATTCAGATGGTGGAGTGTAGCAGTTTGGCATAACTTATGAATTCCAAAAATAGATATTGGATTATGGTATATTAGATTATATTATCTTCAGAGGTTTGGCTTTTACTTAATTAAATTATGATTAAGGCTTTGATTGGGCCACATCAGTAGGATGTTGAGTCCCCACCCAGACTTACAGAGAAAACTACAAGGAGTTGGTTGCAGTTTTGATGTTGGAGTTTTAATGCTGGAGCTCTGGAAAGTAAATACACAAAGAAGCAGATATGTGAGGAAAGAGAGAAGGCTCCATTAGACACAGCAGAGGCCCCAAGAAGAGAGATGAGCCATTCACCTGATAGTTTACAAGGCCTTGTGGAGAGAGCAGAGCAGCTGAGCCCAGAAGGAAATGAGCCCCAGGAGAAAGACAAGATGTATCCAGCCAACAGCCGATATTAGAAGAATATCTGGGACCACAGAGCCTTAAGAGGAAGAGGAAGGTTGGACCCTTGCAGACATTGGCAGCCATCCAACACATGGCAACAGACTTTGGTGAGGGAAGTAATTCACAGTTTATGGCCTGGTAACTGTAAGCGGTCTACCCTAAATAAATACCCTTTATAAATGCCACCAGATTTCTGGTACTTTGCATTAGCACCCCCTTTGGCTGACTAATACAGTAACCATTTGAGTAATTATAAATTTCAATATTATTGTAGTGTATTGTTTTGGTATGTAACTCCACTTTTTTTTTTTTTAAAGTCTCCCTTCAACTCTTGGGTTATATACCATCTTTTTTTATTTATTTATTTATTACATATCCCCCCCCCTTTCTGCTTGCTCTTGCTGTGTGTCCTTTCTTCTGTGTCTTTCTATGTCTGCTTCTTGTCTCCTCCCGTCCTTGCGGCGATACGCCGAGTCGGCCCTCTGCGGCGGCGGCTCACTACGTTCGAGGGTGGCTCCATTCCGTTTTCACGGGCGGCTCTGCTCCATGTTTTGCGGGCAGCAGTCCTCCATGTTTTTTGTGGG